>JBBPBX010018538.1:8404-45487 GCA_038048925.1 Garcialebias charrua | reverse complement strand
CAACAGCTCTGTGCCACTGTGCCGCACTACTTTTTGAATTTTACAATAAAATCTGTCCACTGGTTTGTGAGATTTTTTGCTAACAGAGTTGACTCCAACAGTTGACACAAAAGTTTTAAACACAGATCTCAGCACACTGTCTGTAAAATGTACTGAGTAACAGTTGTTGTTGTTGTGCTTCTTAAAGTGTGGCTGACATGATTTTTTTACTATACATAAAATTGCTCAATTGCCCTTTGTCACCGATTCTGTTCATAACTTTTATGGACAGAATTTCTAGGCGCAGCCAAGGTGTTGAGAGGATCCGTTTTGGTGGCCTTAGAATCGCTTCTCTGTTTTTTGCAGATGATGTGGTCCTATTGGCTTCATCAGATCGTGATCTACAGCTTTCGCTGGAGCGGTTTGCAGCCGAGTGTGATGCGGCCGGGATGAGGATCAGTTCCTCCAAATCCGAGGCCATGGTCTTGAGCCGGAAAAGGGTAGCATGCCCTCTCCGGGTCGGGGAGGAGGTCCTGCCCCAAGTGGAGGAGTTTAAGTATCTCGGGGTCTTGTTCACGAATGAGGGAAAACTGGAGCATGAGATCGATAGGCGGATAGGTGCAGCATCCGCAGTGAAGCGGGCGCTGTACCGGTCTGTCGTGGTGAAGAGAGAGCTGAGTCAAAAGGCAAAGCTCTCAATTTACCGATCGATCTATGTTCCTACCCTCATCTATGGTCATGAGCTTTGGGTTGTGACCGAAAGAACGAGATCTCGGATACAAGCGGCTGAAATGAGTTTTCTCCGCAGGGTGTCTGGACTCTCCCTTAGAGATAGGGTGAGAAGCTCAGTCATCCGGGAGGGACTCGGAGTAGAGCCGCTGCTTCTCCACATCGAGAGGAGCCAGTTGAGGTGGCTTGGGCATCTGGTTAGGATGCCTCCTGGACGCCTCCCTGGTGAGGTGTTCCGGGCATGTCCCACCGGGAGGAGACCCAGAGGAAGACCCAGGACACGCTGGAGGGACTATGTTTCTCGGCTGGCCTGGGAACGCCTTGGGATTCCCCCAAAGGAGCTGCTCCAAGTGGCTGGGGAGAGAGAAGTCTGGGCGTCCCTACTTAGGTTGCTACCCCCGCGACCCGACCCCGGATAAGCGGAAGAAAATGGATGGATGGATGGATGTCAACGCCCAGAGGTGTCAAGTAAGGAAGCATAAATACTTCGTTACTTTACTTAAGTACAAATTTTAGTTATCTATACTTTAGTAAAGTAATTATTTTTCAGCCTACTTTATACTTCTACTTCTTACATTTTCACGCAATTACTGGTACTTTCTACTCCTTACTTTTTAAAAATAGCCTCGTTACTTTTCTTTCATTTTGCCGTTTTTTTTTTTTTCATTCAGCTAGTCATGTTAAAAAAAAATTGTCCAGAGAAATTGCGCCATCCGGATAGAGTGAAATCGATTGTGGTTGGATGAGAAGTTTAAACTTATAGCATTCCGACACCTTATTGGTTTGTATGCGATCCATCGCACCTGAACATGATGACACATCACGTCACGCGCCAGAGCAGGTCTGTGGTCGCAGCAGAGCTTGAAAATGTCTGTGGCAGAGACTGAAGAGAACTCGAAGGAAATGTCACAATCAAGCACCACCGAGGAGGTTGGTAGCCAAGAAGACCAGCCAATCCATGTACTGTACATCCCTGGCCGTACCTCGAAGATTTTTTTGAAATGGTTGGATACAAAAACAACTCTTTTCGTATGCGCTGCAAGCTCTGCGCACCCAAGTACAATGAGCTAATGGCTTTCAAAAACTCTCCATCTAATCTGAAAAAACATATTGAGGTAAGCTGAAAGTTTTTTTTTAAATTTTTTATCAGTTGATTACTGACTTCTAGTGACCTAGTAAGGGTGGGGCAGTAAGGGTGGGGTTGTATACAATAGTATGTGTGGTGTTTTTTTTTATTAACACAAACAGAACTACAAAACACTACATAAACAAAAATATATACAAACTCTTGTGAATGATAACATAACTACAGTCTATAAGCTAGGGGGCGGTTTACAAAATGATGAAAGTTGAAAAAAATATATATATATCAAAATACAATAAATGAAAAAGTATACAAAGGAGCAAGACAATATTAGAAACTTAAAACAGCAAGTTTTTAGATAACTGTTGTGAGATGGTTCTAGCAGTTTTCCAGTTTTTCAATCTACTTAATGAAGAATAATAGGCTTTGAATTCGTTCATGAAACATGGGAATGAGGGCTTGTTATCCCTCCACTTACTACAATGAATGTGGTACTTTGCTATAAGGACGACTATATTTATGGCATCAGAGTAAGCTGAACTTAAGTTGTCTACATAGAATAGAATGGCATCAATATCAAAAGAGGGAATATTAAGTTTCAGATTAATCCAGTTTGTGATGTCAGTCCACAATCTTTGAGAATGTTGACATGAAAAAAACAAATGCTCAAGGGATTCATCTTCAGATTTACAAAAGGTACACAAATCAACCTCAAATTTAAATCTTCTGTGCAGAAACATGGCCACGGGATAAATCTTGTTTATTATTTTAAAATGGTTTTCTTTCACTTTAGGAGATACAGGCCATTTGATAAATTTTGAATGAGCAGAAGTCATCATGGTCACCTGATTTATATTGGGAGGATTCTTGAATGAATTTATGTTATAATCATAATAAATAGTTTGTCTCATACATTCGTTGATAATCTTGTTATTGCATTTGAAGTCAACTAAGCTACACTCATTTACTTTTAGTGTGGGTAATGAAATGGTCACTTTTGAATAAATAATTGTATTTTTAATTAACTGAATCAGGGCTAAAGGGATTGCTTTACATACCTTCATAAAATCTTTACGACAGCAGTTAAGGTTATATTTTCCCACAAAAGATGCGAAATTTAAAAGATCTCCATTAGAGTCTAGGATATCTGTTACAAAAATGATGTCTTTTTCATACCATTCTTTCCTAAATATTGACTTTCTACCTGCTGTGATTAGTATGTGTGGTGTGGCCTAAGCATTTGTCTTTGTTGTTGCTTTTTCTTACGCTACTTTTACTTTTATACTTTTAAGTGAAACCAGTACTTTTTTACTTTTACTTGAGTAAAAAGCTAGAGTTGATACTTCTACTTCTACAGAAGTATTTTTAAATCCCAGTACTGTATCTATACTTCTACTTGAGTAATGAATGTGAATACTTTTGACACCACTGTCAACGCCACACTGAAATGTCTCGAGACGTTGTAATAAACTGAGCTAACACACAGAATTAACCTTCAGTTAGCTACTTGGTTCAACGTCAGCATCAACAATACCTCAATATTTTATCCCCTTGAATCTAATACAAGGTGGTTGTGATTATTCTTTAAACTAACACTCTCATCTCATACCTCCTCACAATTTATGGTAATTTCACTTTTATCAAAGTTTGCAAATGAGACTATAGTTTTTAAAAATCAATCAATCAACCCCCGGCAACACGTCTGTGCATAAACCTTCCTGTGCAATAATGTTTGTGGAATACTTTAATTTTACTTTGTCACATTTAAGTACCCATTCACTGTGTGCATGTTACAGACAACATATTTTCCACATGGAGTTAGTGCTTTAATTATAATAATAATAATGTCTTTGTCTGTCATCTGTGTATGTTTCCCATACACAGACGAAATTCGTCTCTGCATTTAACCCAACCACCACCAGGTGGTGCAGTGAGCAGCCAGAAAGCGCTCGGGGAGCTGGAGAATTAGATGTGCACTCATAGACACCCCAAGGTGTGTAGTGGCCGGGGCGCGAACCCGCGTCCTTCGGGTCCCAAGTCAAAAGCCCTGCCACTTTAGATGATAAATAGTAAATAAACTGTACTTATATAGCATCTTTCTATCTGATTAAGATACTTGAAGCACTTCACACTACAATCTGTGCCCTCATCACTCTACTAGGTCTATACAAAGAATAATAAGAGCTTTATCACATTCATACAAAGATGGGACACAAATCAGAAGCAATGAGGGGTTCAGTGTCTTACAGAGAGAGAGAGTCAGAGAGTCTTTATTGTCATTTGCACCGCATGTGGTACATGTGATGATACGAGATTATGTACACAGGGTCCCAGTTACATCCAGCAACAAAATGTAAGAGAAAAACAGTAATAACATCTAGGATACTGTATAACAAAGAAAAACATCAACTAGAAATACACTAAGCCCTAATGTAATAGAAAAACATCATTACAAACAGCAGCACGAACACGAGTCTGTATGAGCAGATGGTCACAGATGAACACAGCAACAAGAAAACAGATCAGCATCAGCATGATGTGATATTTTGCAGTGATTATTCTTATTATTTATTTATTCACGAGTCTAACAGCCTCAGCGTAGAAGCTGTTCCTCAGTCTAGTGGTTCTACATTTGATGCTCCTTACCCAGGGACATTTCGACATGTGACTGCTGGTGGAATCGAACCCCGAACTCTTGCATTGGAGGACGACTGCTCTAACCACTCTGTTGAATATTTTCTTTGACTGACTTCGAATGACGAAAAAAAGAGTCGGGCGGAATATTCAGATGAACTTTAGTGAAATAAAGGTGATGAACGAATCATACGTACAGATACATAGCTGAGGGTCGAACAGAATCCTCAGAAAAACTGAAAACCGTTGTTGCTATGGCAACAACAACAAACCAAGCAGAAAGCAGAGGAGGCGGACTCAGCCGTTAGCTACCGCTCAACCGTTACAAAGCATCATGGGATACGTAGTCCGCTTTCAGCCTGATACCAACTACAAACGTCAACCAAATCAATGTAGCAAACAGCAACAAATATATAGTTACTGATATTAAATTATAATATCCTAAATAACAAGTCAGCAACAAATTCTCAACATCAATATAGTTACTGATATTAAATTATAATATCCTAAATAACAAATCCCAAACAAATTCTGAACATCTGGTGAACAGCAACAAAATATAGTTACTGATATTAAATTATAATATCCTAAATAACAAATCCCAAAGAAATTCTCAACATCCTCCCCCCCAATAAACAAACATCCATCCATCCATCCATCTTCTTCCGCTTATCCGGGGTCGGGTCGCGGGGGTAGCAGCCTAAGTAGGGAGGCCCAGACTTCCCTCTCCCCAGCCACTTGGAGCAGTTCCTCCAGGGGAATCCCAAGGCGTTCCCAGGCCAGCCGAGAAACATAGTCCCTCCAGCGCGTCCTGGGTCTTCCTCTGGGTCTCCTCCCGGTGGGACGTGCCCGGAACACCTCACCAGGGAGGCGTCCAGGAGGCATCCTAACCAGATGCCCGAGCCACCTCAACTGGCTCCTCTCGATGTGGAGAAGCAGCGGCTCTACTCCGAGTCCCTCCCGGATGACTGAGCTTCTCACCCTATCTCTAAGGGAGAGTCCAGCCACCCTGCGGAGAAAACTCATTTCAGCCGCTTGTATCCGAGATCTTGTTCTTTCGGTCATAACCCAAAGCTCATGACCATAGATGAGGGTGGGAACGTAGATCGATCGGTAAATTGAGAGCTTTGCCTTTTGACTCAGCTCTCTCTTCACCACGACAGACCGGTACAGCGCCCGCTTCACTGCGGACGCTGCACCTATCCGCCTATCGATCTCACGCTCCAGTTTTCCCTCATTCGTGAACAAGATCCCGAGATACTTAAACTCCTCCACTTGGGGCAGGACCTCCTCCCCGACCCGGAGAGGGCATGCTACCCTTTTCCGGCTCAAGACCATGGCCTCGGATTTGGAGGAACTGATCCTCATCCCGGCCGCATCACACTCGGCTGCAAACCGCTCCAGTGAAAGTTGTAAATCACGAACTGATGAAGCCAGTAGGACCACATCATCTGCAAAAAACAGAGAAGCGATTCTAAGGTCACCAAAACGGATCCTCTCAACACCTTGGCTGCGCCTAGAAATTCTGTCCATAAAAGTTATGAACAGAATCGGTGACAAAGGGCAACCTTGGCGGAGTCCAACTCTCACCGGAAACGAGCCTGACTTACTGCCGGCAATGCGGACCAAGCTCTGACACCGGTCGTACAGGGACCTAACAGCCCTTATCAAAGGGCCTGGTACCCCATACTCCCGGAGTACCCCCCACAGAACCCCCCGAGGGACGCGGTCGAATGCCTTCTCCAAGTCCACAAAACACATGTAAACTGGTTGGGCAAACTCCCACGCACCCTCCAGGACCCTGCTGAGGGTGTAGAGCTGGTCCAGTGTTCCACGACCAGGACGAAAACCACACTGCTCCTCCTGAATCCGAGGTTCGACTATCCGACGGACCCTCCTCTCCAGAACCCCTGAATAGACCTTACCAGGGAGGCTTAAGAGTGTGATCCCCCTATAGTTGGAACACACCCTACGGTCCCCCTTTTTAAATAGGGGAACCACCACCCCAGTCTGCCAATCCAAGGGAACTGCCCCCGATGTCCACGCGATATTGCAGAGTCGCGTAAGCCAACACAACCCTACAACATCCAGAGCCCTAAGGAACTCCGGGCGAATCTCATCCACCCCCGGAGCCTTGCCACCGCGGAGCTTTTTAACCACCTCGGCGACCTCAGCACCAGAGATCGGAGAACCCGACCCAAAGTCCCCAGGCTCTGCTTCCTCAGTGGAAGACGTGCCAGTAGGATTGAGGAGGTCTTCGAAGTATTCCGCCCACCGACTCACAACATCCCGAGTTGAGGTCAGCAGCACGCCACCTCCACCATAAATGGTGTTGGTCTCGTACCTCTTTCCCCCCCTGAGACGCCGGATGGTGGACCAGAATCGCCTCGAAGCCGTACGGAAGTCATTCTCCATGGCCTCTCCGAACTCCTCCCACGCCCGAGTTTTTGCCTCAGCAACCACCCGAGCCGCATGCCGCTTGGACTGCCGGTACCTATCAGCTGCTTCCGGGGTCCCACAAGCCAAAAAGGCCCAATAGGACTCCTTCTTCAGCCTGACAGCATCCCTCACTGCCGGTGTCCACCACCGGGTTCGAGGGTTGCCACCTCGACAGGCACCAACAACCTTGCGGCCACAGCTCCGATAAGCTGCCTCGACAATAGAGGCGCGGAACACGGCCCACTCGGACTCCATGTCCCCCGCCTCCCTCGGAACGTGTTCAAAGCTCTCCCGGAGGTGGGAGTTAAAGCTCCGTCTTACGGGAGACTCTGCCAGACGTTCCCAGCAGACCCTCACGATACGTTTGGGTCTGCCAGGTCTGACCGGCATCCTCCCCCACCATCGGAGCCAACTCACCACCAGGTAGTGGTCAGTAGACAGCTCCGCCCCTCTCCTCACCCGAGTGTCCAAGACATGCGGCCGCAGATCAGATGAGACGACAACAAAGTCGATCATCGAACTGCGACCTAGGGTGTCCTGGTGCCAAGAGCACATATGGACACCCTTATGCTTAAACATGGTGTTCGTTATGGACAATCCATGACGAGCACAGAAGTCCAATAACAGAACACCACTCTGGTTCAGATCAGGGGGGCCGTTCCTCCCAACCACACCCCTCCAGGTCTCACTGTCATTGCCCACGTGAGCGTTGAAGTCCCCCAGTAGAACAAGGGAGTCCCCAGGAGGCGCACTCTCCAATACCCCCTCCAAGGACTCCAAAAAGGGTGGGTAGTCTGAGCTGCCGTTTGGTGCATAGGCACAAACAACAGTCAGAGCCCGTCCCCCCACACGTAGGCGAAGGGAGGCTACCCTCTCGTTCACCGGGGTGAACCCCAACGTACAGGCACCAAGATGGGGGGCAACCAGTATGCCCACTCCTGCTCGGCGCCTCTCACCAGGGGCAACTCCAGAGTGGAAGAGTGTCCAACCCCTCTCAAGGAAACTGGTTCCAGAGCCAGAGCCATGCGTTGAGGTGAGTCCGACTATTTCTAGTCGGAACCTCTCAACCTCACACACTAGCTCAGGCTCCTTCCCCACCAGAGAGGTGACATTCCATGTCCCAATGGCCAGCTTCTGTAGCCGAGGATCAGACCGCCAGGGTCCCCGCCCTCGGCCGCCACCCATCTCACATTGCACCCGACCCCTTTGGCCCCTCCCACAGGTGGTGAGCCCATGGGAAGGGGGACCCACGTCTCCTCTTCGGGCTGTGCCCGGCCGGGCTCCATGGGTAAAAGCCCGGCCACCAGGCGCTCGCCAGCGTGCCCCACCTCCGGGCCTGGCTCCAGAGTGGGGCCCCGGTGACCCGCGTCCGGGCGAGGGAAAACTTAGTCCATTAATTGTACTCATCATAGGGGTTTTTGGGCTGCACTTTGTCTGATCCCTCACCTAGGACCTGTCTGCCTTGGGTGACCCTTCTAGGGGCATGAAGCCCCTGACAGCATAGCTCCTAGGATCATTGGGACACTCAAACCCCTCCACCACGGTAAGGTGACAGCCTAGGGAGGGGCAATAAACAACAGTTTATCTAAATTTCCAAAGGATATAGCAGCTGGATTGGTCGCCGCCAAACAGTTCCGGCTGTCGTGCGTACAGCGCACGATCTCACCAGTCCGTCACGTCCTGGAAACAGTTCTTGAATTCTTCCCAGCTTCCAACTCTGCCTCGGAATCTTGTCCTCTCCAATGAGCACTACATCCCCCACCTGAAGTTTGGACGGCGTTGGTGAGTCACACCGATGCGCTGATTTTAAGTCCAACAAATATTCCTTCCTCCATCGATTCCAGAAGTTGGTGATGAGTCTTTGCCTGTAGCGCCATCTCCGGGTCATCTCTTCCTTGACTGCTGTCGGATGTTTATTATCAGCTGAGAAAACTCTTGGAGGCAAACTAGTCAGTCTTTGGCCCACTAAAAAATGTGCAGGTGTCAGAGGCTGCGGTTCATCCACATCATTGTGCACATAAGTTAGAGGTCTGGAATTTATTATAGCTTCTGCTTCAGTAAGAGTTGTCCACATTTCTTCTAAACTTAGTTTTGCTCTGCCGAGTACCTTTCGTAAGATTGTCTTTACTGACCTGACAAGTCTCTCCCAGAATCCACCCCACCAGGCTGCTCGTTCAGCAATGAACCTCCAAGTGATGCCCTTGTCGGAAAAAAGGGTTTGCAGCTGTGGATCTTTAATGCTCTCCCATAGCTTCTTTAAATCCTGTTCAGCTCTCTTGAATGTCATGGCGTTATCTGAGTAGATCACTTTACACAAACCAGGGCAACATATGACTTCTTAATGGAGCTTTGTTCCTTTACATAGAGCGGCCCAGCAAAGTCCACACCTGTGACCTCGAATGGTGGGGATTCTATGATTCTGTTTTTTGGCAGTGGTGCAGTAGTCTGTTGTCCCGCTTTGGCATTGAATTTCTTACAAAATGTGCATCTTGACACAACCTTCTTGACTACTTGGCGTGCTCTCACAATCCAATATCTTTCCCTAGTTTGCACTAGAGTGTCTCGTACACCTGCATGCATCAGTTTCTCATGTTGACTCTGCACCAACATTTCTGTGTATCTGTGATGACCAGGTAAAATCCATGGGTGTCTTTCTCTGTATGAAAGTTCGGATTGTTGCAGCCTTCCTCCAACAGAAAGCAGCTCATCTTCATCTAGAAATGGTTTCAGTTCTCGAATTTTAGAGTCAGAGTTAGGGTATTTATCTTGCTTCAGCATTTCAATTTCTGACTTGAAACATTGGTTCTGAGTCACCTTTATCCAGTGATTTTCTGCCCTTTCCAACTCTTCTGTTGTCAGCTCACCACTGATTTTTGCACTGAAACGGGCATTTGTGATAAATCTCCATACCCAGGCTGTCACTCTGAGCACTTTCCTTAACTTGCTGTATTTTTCCAGCTCTAATATTGGTTTTAAGTACTCTGCATCTTGAGTGACCAAGTGTACTGCAACCTGGTGTTTGGCTCTCATTTCAGATTTCACCTCGTTTTCCTGCACCGGTTTCTGAATGCTTTCTGACTGATCAGGTAATGTTAGTCTGCCAGGCCCATGCCACCATAATGTGCTCTGGATCAGTGCTTGAACAGACAACCCTCTGGTGGGAAGATCGGCTGGATTGACTTTTCCTTGGCAATGCGACCATGCCTGTGGATCTGTTAGAGACTGGATTTCTGTAACTCTATTGGCCACAAACTGCTTCCACCTGCTGGCAGAACTTTGAATCCAATGTAACACTATCATAGAGTCTGTCCATAAATGTAACTGGTTTTGGTCTAGTTGGAGAGCCTTAATGAGCGTGTTTCCAAACCTTGCTGCTATTACGGCTCCCATTAGCTCCAGCCGGGGCAGTGTCATCCTTTTGAGTGGAGCCACCCTGGACTTGGATGCTACCAGACTCATTATCATTTCCCCTTCCTTAGCCCTTCCTTGCAGATAAGCGACTGAACTGTAGGCACGTTCACTTGAGTCACAAAACACATGTAACTTTACATCCTGACTGTTCAGTTGTTGCATGTCTATTTTGTGCCATCGTGGGATTGTCATCTGGTGTAATTGAGGGAGCTCTGAACACCACTGCTGCCACTTTTTGGACAAATCGGGCGGCAGTTCTTCATCCCACTTTATTCCTCTCTCCCACATTTCTTGAAACAAACACTTAATTCTGATGGTGAAAGGGGTCAAGAAGCCTAACGGGTCGAATATGCGAGTAGACGACTGCAGGACGCTTCTTTTTGTGTTCCTTTTCACCTTTAAAATGTCCAGTAGTTGTCTGAAGTCGAACACAAACTCATCTGTTACTGGCCTCCACACTAAACCCAGGACCTTTAGCACTGACCCACATGTCTCTGGTTGTGTGGTGCTATCCATTGAACTTCCTTGCCACATTTCTTTGAGCTCGGCCGAGTTTGTTGTCCATTTACATAACTCCATTCCTGCAGCAGCCATGATGTTCTTGGTTGTGGTAGTTACTGTGAAGGCCTCTTTCAACTCACTTGAACTTGAAATGAAGTCATCTACATAGAGAGATGAATTGATGGTTTCTACCACTTCTGGTTGTTCTGAACGGTATTGTCTCAGATGTTTCCTTATTGTAGCAGCAAGTAAGAATGGGCTCGATGAAGCTCCGAACACCACTCTTGTCATCCTGAGCACAAGCAAATGTTCATCTGTGTCATCTGTAGGTGGTCCTGAGAACCACAAGAATCTCACTGCATCCCGGTCTCTCTCTGATAGCGATATTTGCAGAAATGCCTTTTTAATGTCCGCCATGTAGGCAATATGATGCAGCCTGAACTTGAGCAGAACGTTCATCAGGTCCGGGTTTAAGTTAGGACCTGTTATGAGACAATCATTCAGGGATGGGCTTCCTTCCTCGTGAGAAGAGGCATCAAACACAACTCTTAGCTTCGTTGATGCCTTATCTTCCCTTATCACTGCATGATGAGGTAGATAGTATGTCACCTTGCTTTCAGCCATTTCCTCTCTTGGCACCTCTTCAGCCATTCCTTCATTTAAGTAGGTTTCCACTACTTCTTGATACCTGCTGTATAGCACAACATCTTTCTTTAGTTTTCTTTTCAAACTCATCAGTCTTTGTTTTGCAATGCGGTAATTGTCTTGGAGGGGTGGGTGTGCTTGTTGCCATGGTAACTGCACTTGGTAACGTCCATCTTTAAAGGTGGAAGTTTCTTCAAACCATTGCAACACTTCCAGATCTTCTGGGCTCTCTTGCTTCTCACTTGTGATTCCTAGGGACTCAATCTCCCAGAATGCATGGAGCTGTTTGTCCATCTGGAAGTCTTCCTTAAGCTGAATGTGCATGCATGTTGTTTCTGACAAACTGGACATTATAACTGGGCCTTGGACCGCCCAGCCAAAGGCACTTTCAAGAGCCACCAAACTCTCAGTTAATCTTTCTATACGGCCTGTTACTACTTGCCAGTAATAATCAGAGCCGATTAGCACAGAAAGTTCAGGTTTATCTTCTCCAGGGAAATCTGCTATTTGGAGACCTCGCCTTTCCATTTCATTGCGTACATGTTCGCCTGGAACTTTCATCATTGCTGCACAGACCTTCTGTGTCACTACTGCTTCTATCTCAATGATCTGTCCTGTACCCCATACATTTTTTAAACATAGTTTCACTGTGTTACGTTCAACTGGGGTGGGAGCTGAAGAGCCAAATGTATGGAGCATAAGTGTCCCTTGCTTTGTGACAGGTAGTTGCAGTGCTCTTACAACATTCTCATGCACAAAACTACCTTGACTCCCTCCATCTAATAGGCAACGGACCATCTTCCATAGGTCCAACCGCCCATGCCTTGGCTGTCTGTAGTAGCACAGTGTTTTCATTATCAGACTTGGTTTCCTCAGCTTGGGGAATCACAAAGGAAATAATAGTTTCCATATTGGTAGAGACTGAAGGGGGCGGGGTCTCGTTTTTGTCACAAAGAGCTATGTGATGCCTGCCGCCACATGTGGCGCATGACCCACCCTTAAATCTACAAAACCTTGCTATGTGTTTCTGTCCTAAACAAACAAAGCACCGACCAAGTCTCTTCAGTTTTTCTTTACGTGCTGACACCCCATGTTCTGGACAGTTTTCAGCCTTATGTTCAACACTGTCACAGAAGAGGCAGGTTTGAGCCTTTTGATTAGCAGTGTGGAGTGCAGCTGCTGATGTCATGCTTGGTTTCCTTTGCTTTATGTCAGTGGATCCATATGATTTACTGCATAATCTGGGCCCAGGCAGGGTTTCCTTTTGATTGTATGATCTCATCATTTGCAAGGCTCTCTCTCTACTCTGAACTTCTTTCTGTAAAAACTCCAGCACCTGATGCACCTTCCACTCATCCTGATCTCCCCTCTGGCGACTGTACTCAAGAGACAGTTCTTCTGGTATCATCTGGAGCAGTATTGGGCATAACATGCCTCCATATGTGTCTGACACTACTCCTAGTGATTCTAAGCTTCTAATTTGAACTTCACATTCATCATACAACTGTCTCATAGCACTCACATCAGAGGATTTCTTTACAGGAGTCAAATTCAGGAGCTTTGACATATGAGCGTTTATTATTAAGTCCTTCCTTCCAAATCTGCTTTTTAGTATTTGAACTGCAGCATCATAGTTACTGTCTGTCAGAGTGAGACCTGCTACAGCCTTTGCAGCTGTTCCTGTT
Organism: Garcialebias charrua; assembly: GCA_038048925.1. NCBI lineage: Eukaryota > Metazoa > Chordata > Actinopteri > Cyprinodontiformes > Rivulidae > Garcialebias > Garcialebias charrua. The sequence continues at coordinate 32,380 of JBBPBX010018538.1, read as the reverse complement.
AGGTAAGTCTTCATGTATGTAAACTTCTCTCGTTTACAAAGAGCTTCGTTACAGTGAATCGCCGTCTCATATTGGCTCCAAAATTCTTGCCATAAACTAACATCTCCGTTGAATTTGTCAATTATTAGCTTAGGCAGCCTTACTGTAGCGTTCCTGTGATGTGTGGAGTTTACGTTGTTCCCACTCACTTGCGCCCGTCGGGGTTCTGTACTCACAGTTTCTGACGTCCTTATCATTTGTTTAGCACGTTCGTTCATACAGATGATGCGGTCGTTATACTCCTCTGCGAGTTCGGTTTCCGCTTCCATTTCATCCAGCTGAGTGTGCTCCTCAATAGCGCGGTTCAGCTCATTCAAACTGTCCCCTTTTGCCATTAACACAGCCAGCATTTCCCGCAAACGTCCGACGTCCGGGTCGTCCTTTAATAATTCACTATCAATCTGATTCAGTAGTCGCGTAGTAGAACTTCGTATTGTCCGGCGCTTCATCCTTGTTCTTTCAATACGCTGTTCTCCACTGTCCTGTCGCTCCGTGCCGCTTCTATTTTCATCAGCCATGTCACCTGCTCCCGAGTTTCGGCACCAGAAAATGTTGAATATTTTCTTTGACTGACTTCGAATGACGAAAAAAAGAGTCGGGCGGAATATTCAGATGAACTTTAGTGAAATAAAGGTGATGAACGAATCATACGTACAGATACATAGCTGAGGGTCGAACAGAATCCTCAGAAAAACTGAAAACCGTTGTTGCTATGGCAACAACAACAAACCAAGCAGAAAGCAGAGGAGGCGGACTCAGCCGTTAGCTACCGCTCAACCGTTACAAAGCATCATGGGATACGTAGTCCGCTTTCAGCCTGATACCAACTACAAACGTCAACCAAATCAATGTAGCGAACAGCAACAAATATATAGTTACTGATATTAAATTATAATATCCTAAATAACAAGTCAGCAACAAATTCTCAACATCAATATAGTTACTGATATTAAATTATAATATCCTAAATAACAAATCCCAAACAAATTCTGAACATCTGGTGAACAGCAACAAAATATAGTTACTGATATTAAATTATAATATCCTAAATAACAAATCCCAAAGAAATTCTCAACACACTCAGCCACAGCCTCCCTAAGCTTTTCTTCTTTGGTTTTAGTGTCTTTGTGGTTTCGTCAGACCTGCTCCATGTGCCCTCACATCCTCTCAGGTAAGTGGATCAGTTCCCGTGGACCCAGAGTCCAAATGGAGGTCCAGGGGTGACCTGTGCTGCCTGCTTTTAAAGCCTCTCTCATAATTACCGTGCTTTCTGCCTTTAACACAGTTTGAGACGCTTGTTTTTATAGTTTTGATCATTTTTATTGATCTTGTTTTATTTTTGTTTGTAATTCTTGGGTATTACAGACAGTATGGACAGAATTTCTAGGCGCAGCCAAGGTGTTGAGAGGATCCGTTTTGGTGGCCTTAGAATCGCTTCTCTGTTTTTTGCAGATGATGTGGTCCTACTGGCTTCATCAGTTCGTGATTTACAACTTTCACTGGAGCGGTTTGCAGCCGAGTGTGATGCGGCCGGGATGAGGATCAGTTCCTCCAAATCCGAGGCCATGGTCTTGAGCCGGAAAAGGGTAGCATGCCCTCTCCGGGTCGGGGAGGAGGTCCTGCCCCAAGTGGAGGAGTTTAAGTATCTCGGGATCTTGTTCACGAATGAGGGAAAACTGGAGCGTGAGATCGATAGGCGGATAGGTGCAGCGTCCGCAGTGAAGCGGGCGCTGTACCGGTCTGTCGTGGTGAAGAGAGAGCTGAGTCAAAAGGCAAAGCTCTCAATTTACCGATCGATCTACGTTCCCACCCTCATCTATGGTCATGAGCTTTGGGTTATGACCGAAAGAACAAGATCTCGGATACAAGCGGCTGAAATGAGTTTTCTCCGCAGGGTGGCTGGACTCTCCCTTAGAGATAGGGTGAGAAGCTCAGTCATCCGGGAGGGACTCGGAGTAGAGCCGCTGCTTCTCCACATCGAGAGGAGCCAGTTGAGGTGGCTCGGGCATCTGGTTAGGATGCCTCCTGGACGCCTCCCTGGTGAGGTGTTCCGGGCATGTCCCACCGGGAGGAGACCCAGAGGAAGACCCAGGACACGCTGGAGGGACTATGTTTCTCGGCTGGCCTGGGAACGCCTTGGGATTCCCCCGGAGGAGCTGCTCCAAGTGGCTGGGGAGAGGGAAGTCTGGGCCTCCCTACTTAGGCTGCTACCCCCGCGACCCGACCCCGGATAAGCGGAAGAAGATGGATGGATGGATGGATGGATGGATGGGTATTACTCTTTTATTGGTGTACAGCACTTTGCTCAGTGGTCTGAGCATAAAAATCAACATCAGGTGAAGCAGCTGCAGCAGCTGCTCCCCTGTTTCTTCAACTGATAACATCCTTTATAAAACCTTTGTTTTGAGGTATTTTTTTGTCTTTGTAAAGACCTTTATTTTAATTTTTTTCTTCTTTCAACTTCTTGCTTCATCAGGGGTCGCCACAGCAAACTAGTCGCACAAAGACTTGGCAACTGTTTTTACACCGGATGCCCTTCCTGACACAACCACAGACCACCGAGCTACCACAGCCCTCTGTGTGGAGCAGAGAGCTGTTATGGGTTAAGGGCCTTGCTCAAGGGCCCAGAGTGGGGCAGATGAGGGTGGAGACAGGTGTGACTGCTTCACTTATCCCACCCACATTTTTGATATTGTCGATACCAGGGCTTTAACCGGCGATCTTCCGATCACAAGCCCACCACTCCCCTTCATAAAGACCTTTATGACAGTCAATATTCTAGATATTTGAGCTCCTGTCTAAGCATGTCAAAAACATACAGAGTTCCTATAATAAGACACCTGGGGTTTGAAACCCTAGAAATAATTCACCTTGTTCTATACCTCAAGGGGGAAACAGCTGGACATTTTTTTCTGTCATTTCTTCATATCTAGTTATCATTTCTGGACCTGCACCTGTTAGTAAAGTGTTTACTACTTTGTTTTAAGAAGAGCACAGTACTGTAATCTGAAAACATTACATACTCCACGAAAAACAGACACAGTAAAAAAAAAATATTTAAAAATATTTTCTGTAAAGGGAATGTGACTCCTAAATTGAGCAGAAAAAGTAGTAACACATGTCTTTACTGGCAAGTCTCCAATGGAGTGATGGACTGAAAACACCCACATTTACTGATCATCAGACGCATTCTTCAGAGAAGACTGCGTGAGAAATCATCCGATGTCTGGCTGCATTTGTCTTAAAGGCCTGCAGAAATTGAGTTTTTTCTTATAAAACACACAAAAAAAAACTATATATATATATATATATATATATATATATATATATATACACAGTACTGTATATATATATACTATCAAAACTATCAACACCCATCTCTCCTAGATCCTTCATGTCAACCGTATTAGATAATGTCATCAAGAAACTTGACCATTGCAGATGTTTCTAAACACTACATATCCAATATACATGTCATTGTTGACTTTTAACTGTATCTACGGTACTCAACCAATGTCTGTCTGTATATACGTATAATGCCTATAGAAGTCTGTCTTTTCCTGATGGTTTTGAACTGTCAACATCTATTTATTGTGATTGTACTGTAGTTTTCTTTTTTCTTTTTGTTAAATGCAAATGCTTACATGTATTGTCAATTACCATGTGACGTGTGCTGCTGACCACTTGACCAGGTCACCCTTGTAAAAGAGATCTCGATCTCAATGGGCTCTACCTGGTAAAATAAAGGTGATTGATATTACATTAGTGCTTAGTGTAGTTGATGTTTTTCTTAGTCATATCTTAGATATTACTGTTCTTCTCTTACATTTTATTGTTGGATGTAACTGGGACCCTGTGTACATATATACACTGTATACATGATGTCATTGGCAATCAGCGGCTATCAGTTCTTGCTCAACTGTTTAATTCAGTGACTAAAAACTGAAGTACTGTACTGTAGTTCTGACACTGATCTTGTCCTTTGATGGGTTTGTGTTAAAATGTCATGTTATTGTTTTTATAATGCTTCAAATTTCCATATACTCTAGTGGGTGGGGGGTTCTATACATCCAACATAACATTTGAAAAGTTTGACAAGAAAAACGTTCAGCAGGAAATGTCGCATTTAGCATTCAGTGTTCTGATTTAACCTGACGTGAAAATTTGCAAACTTTTATTTTAACAAAGTCTAGTATAGTGTTTATTCTAGGTCAATATTCCTATATATTGACCTAGACCTATATATTCCTAATATTCCTGGATTATTGAGCATGCATCAGGGTAGTAGGGTTTAGTTTATTTTACACCCAAATATCCATACAGTAATGAAAAGTATTTAATCATATATATATATTTTTTTTTTTGGGCCTCCTATGCTTTTAACATAGTAAACCACCCGATTATCTAAGAAAACACAGACTCCGTTTGCTCAAACATGGTCTCAAATACTTCTCTGGTCTGAACAGAATAATTATTTTCATGAAGTTTAATTACCGTATTTTCTGGAATATAGGTCGCGGCTTTTTATCATTTTTGCATGCCCTGCGACCTATATTCAGGTGCGACCTATTTATGGCTTTTTATAAAATAAGCTGATTTGTAATCATTTATTAACAAAAATTAAACTGAGACACACTCTTACAATAATGTCAGCTAACAAATATATATTTTTAGGTGTTTATCCTGCTAAAATTATTCATTTATTAAAGAAAAGTTCAGCTCAGACACATATTTGCTATAATTTTTATCAAACAAATAATTGTTTTTAAGTGTTAATCTTCTTAAAAGCCTTGCTGTGCACTCCTGTGGCAGACATTTGCAGCAGAGCTAAACACGGTCCACATTTTGACGTAGGTGCGACCTATACAGTATTCAGTTGCGACCTATACTGTACATGGATTTTTCCCAATTCTTTGGCAATAATTGGACAATGCGACCTATATTCAGGTGCGACCTATACTCCAGAAAACACGGTACTTCTGCTGAACAACAAAACATCTTTTTCCTATTTGAATGCAGTGTTTTACTAGAACTTTAAACATCGAAATAATAAATTGTTTGTTTTTAACTTGGAAGAGAGTATGTTGTGTAGTCTGTATCTGAACTTGGTGAACCTTTGAGTGGAAAATATTTAAAATGTCTATACCACTCCATAAACCTTAAATTTTCCAATAAGTTTGTTTAATCAATAAAAAACTTGAAACTATTAATGCCTCTAGTGGATGAATCAGTGTACTGCAGTCTCAAAGATGGACCTCAGAAATTACTGTCAGTCTTTTTCTCTCTGACTCCCTCTCTTTGTTCCCCCATCCCACCCCACACACTTAAGTTATTAAGTTGCGGCAGGCAAATGCTGCACAATTAACTTGGATGGCAGCCTCCCTCTCCAAAGAGGCCCCAAGAAAGAGAGGAGGAGATGCTTTGTTGGCAACAGGACGTCAGGCTAAAACACTAGCTTCAGTGTGATTGCAGGAGAGGATGAGGAAGAGGAGGAGATGATGGGAGGAAGAGCACTCTGGTGTCAAAAGGGGGTGGAGATGTGGTGCAAACAAATGTGTAAATAACAGCATCCTAATACAGGGGAAGGAGGGGAAAAAAAGAGGAGTAATAAAGCTAAAAATAAAAATAATAATAGGAGAAGCAAAAATTACACATCAGCTTCAACATCCTGCAGTGTCTCTTATGTGATAACTACAGTATTCTCAGTTCAGATATTATTAAATCTGCACGAGATTTATTGTGCTTTATCAGTGAACACTTCGACACACATTGAAAATGGTATGTAAATTTTTACTCCATAGCGCCCCCTATATTATTACTACAGTTATATCTTAGTGATACATTATCCGATCTGCACGAGATTTATTGTGATTCATCAGTGAACACTTCTACACACATTGATAATGGTATGTAAATTTTTACTCCATAGCGCCCCCTGTATTATTACTACAGTTATATCTTAGTGATACATTATCCGATCTGCACAAGATTTATTGTGCTTTATCAGTGAACACTTCGACACACATTGATAATGGTATGTAAATTTTACTCCATAGCGCCCCCTATATTATTACTACAGTTATATCTTAGTGATACATCATCCGATCTAAACCAGATTTATTGTGCATCATCAGTGAGGCCTCGTGGACACATTTATATGGTGGGCTAACATTTGACTCAAGTGCGTCCCCTAGATTAGTCAAAATGTTATATCTCATTTATACATCATCCAATATTTACCAGATTTATTGTACATCATCAGTGAGCACTTCAACACACATTGATACTATGGTTTAACAGATAACTCCAGTGCGCCCCCTACATTATTTTTCAAACTGTTACATCTCATTGCTAGATCATCTGATCTGTTCTACATTTACTGTGTGTCATCTGTCAGCACTTCTAAACACGTATATATTGTTGTTATTCGCTAACTGTTCTTGGCAAACGGGTGCTGGATGGACATGACAGAGTTCGAGGTGGTGACCGAGCAGATCAGCTGGAGGTCCCATGGTCGACATAATAAGGCCAGAGCGGCGCTAAGCTGCGAGGGCCTCAATGCTGCTTGCAGCTTTAATTAATGATAAAATCATTTACTCGTAACTTGTAAACAGGGTTGAGAGTGGTGGTGAAGGCTGCACAAAAGTCTGTTGGAGTCAGCCTCCCCACCATCACAGACATCTACACCTCCAGATGCAGGAAGAGAGCCACCTGCATCTTGAAGGACCCCACTCACCCAGCACACTCACTTTTTGCCCCACTCCCCTGAGGCAGAAGGTTGAGGAGCATTAAGTGTAGAACCACTAGACTGAGGAACAGCTTCCACCCTGAAGCTGTTTGACTCATGAATCTCTAACCAGGATAATCACTGTGAAAAAAAATCACTGCAATGCCACTTGATTTTGATATATGCTGCTGATTATCCATGCTGCTGATTATCCATGCTGCTGATCTCATGCTGCTGAATTATGTCATGCTGCTGTGTTCATTCATACACATCTGCTCACACAGACTCATGTTCACGCTGCTGTTCGGCGTATTGTTTTTGTACTACGGTACTAGTGCTTAGCGTGTTTTTATTTAAAAAAAATTCTTAGTTCATATCTTAGATCTTATTGCTATTTTTCTTTACAATTTATACTGCTGTTGGATGTAACTGGAACCCTGTGTACACAATTTTGTTCCACCGCATGTACCTCATGTGGTGTGTATGATAAATTAATAAACTTAGACTTTAAACAGACGCCATAAGCAATTATAGTAAAATAAGAACAAAACATATATCCAAAGAGTTGATTAATACTGTAATCACGATCAAAACATTAATATAACCGCTGAAGTAAAAAAACTGATCATTACCACCATATATTTTAACAACGTACCTGTAGGGGCATCATTGGGAGGAACAGCCTCTTTGATCTGAAATCGAGCGATGCTCTGTTGTTGGACTTCTGTGCTGGTCATGGTTTGTCCATCACAAACAATATGATCAAACATAAGGGTGTCCATGCGTAAGTGCACTTGGCACCAGGATACTCTTGGTCAGAAATTGATTAACTTTGTAGTTGTATCATCTGATATAATGCAGTCATATGTTTTGGACACTTAGTGAAGAGAGGAGATGAGCTGTCAGCTGATCCCCACCTGATAGGTGAGTTGGATCAGATGGCAGGGATGGTACCGGACAAACCCGGTAGACCCAAACGGGTAGTGAGCGTTTGCTGGGAACTCCAGGCAGAAAGACCCATCAGAAATATCTTCAACTCACAGCTCAGAGAGAACTTGAACCACATCCCAGCAAAGGTGGGGAAAATTGTGTCAGAGTGAGACATGTTCTGCACCTCCTTTGTCGAGGCAGCTGCCTGGAGCTGTAGTCACAGTTGTTTGCTTCTCGCAGCAGCCTTTCTCAAATTAGGTGGTGGACAACCCGGTTTAGGGAGGTCATCAAGCTGAAGAAGACATCTTATCGGGCTTTGTTGGCTGGTAGGACTCCGGAGGGAGAGGAGTAGTAACAGTTAGCCAAGTGTGCCACAACCCTGGCTGTTGCCGAGGCAAAAGCTCAGATGTGGGTGGAGTTTGGTGAGGCCTTACATAGGGACTCGATTGGCTCTGAGGAGATCCTTGAAAAATCATTGGGTGGCTGAGGCAGGTAAAACATCATTTTAGGAACACTGTCTATGTCATGCTCTGCGCCTGCCTGTCAGTCTCTGCGCCTGTCATGTTTCTTTCTGTTTTCAATCACTCCTCAGTTCCAGTCTGCATCCTTAATCACTTTCACCTGTTGTCATCAGCCACCTGCCAACCTGCTCTCCCTCATAGTATAAAAGCCCTCTCATTTCATTTGTTCCTCGCCGGGTCATAATCATACCTCCCTGAAGTCTGGTGGAGCCACTACTCGTTTTCCCCTTGTTTTTGTAAGTTTACTGCACCGTCAGTTTATTGTTTTGATCATTAAAGTGTTTATTATTTTTACACTTTGTCTCTGAGTCCTGTTCGCCTGCATTTTGGGTCTGCGTCCTCCACTGGAACCAAATTGTGACAATATGACCCGGCCATCACGAAATCGCAGGACCCGCAGGCGAAACAGCAAACCGGCTCAGCGTCTGACGGACGCGGCCCCAGGACAGGACAAGCCGACCGTCATACACATGTACGGGGTTCGTGCAGAGACAGGCTGGGGGGACTACAGCTCGGACACTGAGATTCTCTCATCCCCGCTTCTGGTCGAGGAGGAAGAGCGGAGGAAGCTCGGAGGCGGCCGCGCAGCTCTTTGGCCGTCCTCCCCCTTTGTTGTTCCAACACTCGGTTCTATGTGATCCGACTCGGACGAGGACTTGGACCCGAATGGGTTTTGGATGGATCCGGTACCGGCTCTCAGTCCACGTCACCTCTGGACTGAATGTGTGGACATTTCCGGATTCCAGCCCCGCCCACCGTCAAACTCTCCACGCCGGCTGTCAGAAAAGCCAGGGAAATTTTCGAAGGGGGGGGGGCATGTGTCAGCCCATGTACTGACAGCGGTTCTGACAGCTGTTCTGACAGGACTGAGGGGAGACTGGGGCTGACGGACGAGGCTGCGCGCCCATGCGGTCCTGTTGCTGGGAGCATGGATGTCACACGCTCCTGCGCACCTGCTGTGAGGGAAGAGGACATCTGCAGCCCCAGTGATTGGTGGAGCAGATTAATCGCAGCAGAGGACATAATTTCTTCATACACCGGAGCTAACAACAAAGACGACTCGCCGGGGGCGTGGCAGCTGTTCGAGCAGGCGTGGAGGGAGAGTTGTGTGTTACGCTCACTGCTGCTTGCTCGTGTTCAGCCAGGTCCACCTCCCAACTCACCACCTGCTGATCACAGCTCCCCATCTTCATCAAGTCTTCTTTTGAGCTCTCCCACAGCAGCTGAACGTCCCACAGCAGCTGAACGTCCCACAGCAGCTGAACGTCCCACAGCAGCTGAACGTCCCACAGCAGCTGAACGTCCCACAGCAGCTGAACGTCCCACAGCAGCTGAACGTCCCACAGCAGTTGAACGTCCCACATCAGCTGAACGTCAGAGCTCACAGACAGCTGGAGCTCTCACCCCTCCACCCACAGCTGAACATCTAAGCCCAGTAGCAGCTTCTCAGCCTGATGTACCTTTCAGCTCTCCAGAGGCTGCACCTCCCAGCTCTGGTCGAGCAACACCAAGACTCGTCCCTCCGGTGCCAACACCAAGACTGGCCCCTCCGGTGCCAACACCAAGACTGGTCCCAGCACCAAGACTAGTTCCGGTCCCAGCACCCAGACTGGTTCCGGTCCCAGCACCCAGACTGGTTCCAGCACCCAGACTGGTTCCAGCACCCAGACTGGCTCCTGCACCGAAACTGGCTCCTGCACCAAGGCTGGGTCTTGCATCCGGTCCATCGGAAGCAGTGTCTCTCTTTCTCTTTGTCTCCACAGATACTGGTCCAGAGGTGGTCCTGGGTCCTGAGGTCCTCACTCATCCATCTGGAGGCCTCACTTCACCGGGGGTCTTCGTCTCAGCAGAGGGTCCCCACGATGTCTCAGAGGGTCCCCACAACGAGGGTCCTCACGACGTCTCAGAGGGTCCCGACGATGAGGTCCCCGACGACGTCTCAGAGGGTCCTGACGACGAGGTCCCCGACGACGACGTCTCAGAGGGTCCTGACGACGAGGTCCCCGACGACGACGTCTCAGAGGGTCCTGACGACGAGGTCCCCGACGACGTCTCAGAGGGTCCCGACGACGAGGTCCCCGACGACGTCTCAGAGGGTCCCGACGACGAGGTCCCCGACGACGTCTCAGAGGGTCCCCACGACGAGGTTCCCGACGACGTCTCAGAGGGTTCCCACGACGAGGTCCCCGACGACGTCTCAGAGGGTCCCCACGACGAGGGTCCCCACGACGTCTCAGCAGAGGGTTCCCACAATGTCTCAGAGGGTCCCTACGACGAGGGTCCTCACGACGTCTCAGCAGAGGGTCCCCACGACGAGGGTCCCCACGACGTCTCAGCAGAGGGTCCCCACGATGTCTCAGAGGGTCCCCACGACGAGGGTCCTTACGACGTCTCAGCAGAGGGTCCCCACGACGAGGGTCCTGACGACGTCTCAGAGGGTCCTGGCGACGGGGGTCCCAACGTCGCAGACGTCTCATCTTCGACAGAGGGTCCCGGCACCGCAGACGTCTTATCGCCCGCCTCGGCGCCCGACGACGTCTTCTCGCCCACCTCGGCGCCCGACGACGTCTTCTCGCCCGCCTCGGTGCCCGACGACGTCTTCTCACCCGCCTCGGTGCCCGACGACGTCTTCTCACCCGCCTTGGCGACCGACGACGTCTTCTCGCCCACCTCGGCGCCCAACGACGTCTCGGCGTCCAACGACGGGGGTCCTGGCATTGCCGACGGCAGAGTACCGGCCGACGAAGGTGTTCCGGCCGACGAAGGTGTTCCGGCCGACGAAGGTGTTCCGGCCGACGAAGGTGTTCCGGCCGACGAAGGTGTTCCGGCCGTTGCTGGGCGTTACTCTGGTCGCCCGCCTGACGTATCGCCGCTCGATGGACGACCTCCTGGACGTCCTCCTGAACCAGCTGATGGCGATGGGCGGCCTCCTGGTCAACCCCCGGATCTGGCTGATGATGATGGGCGTCCTCCAGGGCGTCCCCCGGATCTGGCTGTTGGTGATGGGCGTCCTCCTGGGCGCCGCCCGGATCTGGCTGTTGTTGGCCCGCCGTCCTGCCTGTTGCCTCCCTCCACCCGCCCTTGTTCTTGTGGGGGGCTCTTCTTGGGGGTGTCGGGTGCCACCCTTGAGGGGGGGGTTCTGTCATGCTTTGCGCCTGTCAGGCTCTGCGCCTGTCATGTTTCTTTCTGTTTTCAATCACTCCTCAGTTCCAGTCTGCATCCTTAATCACTTTCACCTATTGTCATCAGCCACCTGCCAACCTGCTCTCCCTCATAGTATAAAAGCCCTCTCATTTCATTTGTTCCTCGCCGGGTCATAATCATACCTCCCTGAAGTCTGGTGGAGCCACTACTCGTTTTCCCCTTGTTTTTGTAAGTTTACTGCACCGTCAGTTTATTGTTTTGATCATTAAAGTGTTTATTATTTTTACACTTTGTCTCTGAGTCCTGTTCGCCTGCATTTTGGGTCTGCGTCCTCCACTGGAACCAAATTGTGACAGTCTATAGTGGAAGTAGTGTGCTATTGACCTCAACCAGTGATGTCGTCAGATGGTGGATGGAATAGTTCTCAGACATTCTCAATTCCACCATTATGTCTTACACAGAGGAAGCTAAGTCTGGGGAATTGGGTGTTGGTCCATCTATAACCAGGGCTGAGGTCACCAAGGTATAAAGCACTGCAGTGGCAGGACTCCAGGTGTTGATTAAATCTGGCCCTAGTTCCTCAAGTCTCTGGATGTTGCTGGGCTGTCTTGGTTGACATGTCTTTAGAACAGTGTGTGGACATTGGGGGCAGCACCACTGAATTGTCAGACTGGGTTCCCCTCTTCAAAAAGTGGGATCGGAGGGTGTGTTCCAATTGTAAGGGCATCTTTCTCCTTAGCCTTCCTGGTCAGGTCTATTTAGGTGTGCTGGAGAAGTGAGTCCAATCGATGGTTGAACCTCAGCTTCAGTAATGCAGGTTCCATTCCAGCTGTGGAACATAGGACCAGCTCTGTACCCTCACTAGGGTTCTCGAGAGGTCATGTGAGTTTGCCCATCCATGCTAAAGTTTGTGGACTTGGAGAAGGCATTTGACAGTGTTACTCAAGGTACACTGTGGGGGTTGCTCCGTGAGTATGGGATTGGGGCTCCATTGCTACGGGCCATTTAGTTCCTATACAAGTAGTCCAAGAGTTTGGTCCACATTGACAGCAATAAATTGGCCACCTTGGGTGGGGTTTGAACTCCACTAGGCTGACTGCTCATTGTCACATATTCTAGTCATAACTTTTATAGACAGAATTTCTTTGTGCAACCATGGGGTGGGAGGAGTCTGGTTTGGTGGCCTCAGGATATCATCTTTGCTATTTGCAAAGGATGTGGTCCTGTTGATGTCTCGTGCCATGATTGTAGCTCTCACTGGAGTGAGTTGCAGCCAGCTGTGAAGCAGCTGGGATGAGGATCAGCACCTCCAAATCTGAGGCCATAGTCCTCAGTCAGAAAAGGGTGTATTGCCCTCAAGTGTAGATTGGGGGTGAGCTGCCTCAAGTGGATGAGTTCAAGTAGCTATCTCAGGGTTTTGTTCATAAGTAAGGAACTAATGTAGCATGATACAGACACACAGATCGGTACAGCTGCTTCAGGATTGTGGACTCTTTCCTGGTCGATTGTGGTGAAGAGGGAGCTAAGCTGTAAGGTAAAGATATTTGTTTACTGGTTGGCCTACGTACCCTCACCTATGGTCACAAACTTTGGGTTGTGACTGAAAGAATGAGATTGCAAATACAGTACAGGTCTTTAAAATGGGTTTTCTCCGCTGGGTAGCTGGACAATAGGATGAGGAGTTCAGTTAACTGGAAGAGACTCGGAGTAGAACCACTTCTCCTCCATATCAAGAGGAGCCAGTTGAGGTGGTTCTGGAATCTGGTAAGGATGACCCTTGTAGCATCCCAGTGGGGTGTTCTGAACATTTCTAACTGAGAGGAGATCCTGGGAAAAACCAAGAACACACTGGGGAGACATTATGTCTCTCAGCTGGCCTGGAAACACCTTGGAGTCCTCCAAAAGAGGTAGAAGAGGTGTCTGGGGAAAAAGAAATCTGGGCCTCCCTGCTTAAGTTGTTGCCCCCATGCAACTCGACTCCGGAACAAGCGGAAAGTAATGGATGGTATTTTAATAAAGTAATGTGTTGCCTGTTAAGGTCAGATAAGAGTTTCAACTTGATTTATTTACGATGCCGTTGTGCGTTTTAAATGTTCTTTTGTTTTTTCATTTATATAAGAAGTTTGAGGGGGGAGTGGTGGCGTAGAAGTTAGAGACGGTAGGCCTGTGATCACCGGTTCAAGCCCCGGTACCGACAACATTAAAAAACATTAAAAAACGTGGGTGAAACACCCACACATTCCTCCACCCTCATTCACCCCACTCTGGGCCCTTGAGCAAGCCCCTCAACCCCCACCATCTGCTCCCTAAGACAGGTATCTCTTGAAAATAAACAAGTTATCATTGAACCTGGAAAAAAACAATTATATGATATTTAGTAAGAAAAAGATAACTGTTGATGTTCCTTTTAAGATTGATGGTTGTGAGATATGTAGGGTAAGGGAGGTGAAGTTTTTGAGTGTAATTATTGACGATAGATTGTCATTGAAGCAACACGTACATTTTGTAAAAACTAAAATATCTAGGTCCAGTTGCAGTGCTGTATAGAGTTAGAGATTTATTAAATGATAAAGCAATTGTTCTATAATACAATTATAATCCTGCATTTAATTTATTCTGTGGATGTTTGGGGTACAGCGTGTAAAACTGTAACTAAGCCTATTTTTACTTTACAGAAAAGAGTTTTAAGGATTATTACAAGAAAACATTACTGCCATCCATCAAATGTTTTGTTTTGCAAATTGAAGTTGCTGAAATTTTATGATTTGGTTGACTATAATATTATTTTAATATTGTACAAAGCTCAGAACTTCACATTATCCTCAAATATCCAAACGCTTTTTGTAAAAATAAAATGTACTTAAAATCTTAAGGGTACAGATATTTTTGTTATGCCACAGCATAGAACTAGTAGGTCTACTTTACTACTAATACTGGTTATTTAAGTAAAACAGAACTTAATGCATTCCTGTATTATTTGTTCCTATTTTTGGTATAAATATCAAACGATGCAAAAAATTTGATACAATAAGGAACCTAAAATTATTGTTTTAAATAAATGTTCCATTTGTTTCCATTGTTGTTTATTCTTTTCAGCTTGTCAGTTACAAAACTGAAGCTAAATTTATGACCATTTTAATAGAAAAATCATTTCTAAATCAAAAATCGTTTCTGAATCGAAAAATCGATTTTGAATTGAATCGTGAGACCAAAAATCGGAATTGAATCGATTCTCCAGACACTGAGAGATTTTCACCCCTAATATATATATACAGTATATATTTACAAACAACAAGGATTTTAGGAAAAGTAATCAAAAATGTGAAAAAGCAAAAAAGTTTTAAAAATAATTTTCATAACGTTGTTCACTTCAAGGTGCATTAATCTCATTTTAAAATGTGGAAACAGAGTTTTTCTCTTTTTTGTAGGTCTCCTAGCAGAACATGGTTCAGAGAAGGCAAATCTAAATATTTGCTTGCTGGGACACATACAAAACAAAACTAAAAAGCTTGAACTTACACAACCAGCAGCCACAGCCCCAAACTCCATCCATCCATCCATCCATCCATCCATCTTCGTCTGCTTATCCGGGGTCGGGTCGCGGGGGTAGCAGCTTAAGTAGGGAGGCCCAGACTTCCCTCTCCCCAGCCACATGGAGCAGCTCCTCTGGGGGAATCCCAAGGCGTTCCCAGGCCAGCCGAGAAACATAGTCCCTCCAGCGTGTCCTGGGTCTTCCTCTGGGTCTCCTCCCGGTGGGACATGCCCGGAACACCTCCCCAGGGAGGCGTCCAGGAGGCATCCTAACCAGATGCCCGAGCCACCTCAACTGGCTCCTCTCGATGTGGAGAAGCAGCGGCTCTACTCCGAGTCCCTCCCGGATGACTGAGCTTCTCACCCTATCTCTAAGGGAGAGTCCAGACACCCTGCGGAGAAAACTCATTTCAGCCGCTTGTATCCGAGATCTCGTTCTTTCGGTCACAACCCAAAGCTCATGACCATAGATGAGGGTGGGAACGTAGATCGATCGGTAAATTGAGAGCTTTGCCTTTCGACTCAGCTCTCTCTTCACCACGACAGACCGGTACAGCGCCCGCTTCACTGCGGACGCTGCACCTATCCGCCTATCGATCTCACGCTCCAGTTTTCCCTCATTCGTGAACAAGACCCCGAGATACTTAAACTCCTCCACTTGGGGCAGGACCTCCTCCCCGACCCGGAGAGGGCATGCTACCCTTTTCCGGCTCAAGACCATGGCCTCGGATTTGGAGGAACTGATCCTCATCCCGGCCGCATCACACTCGGCTGCAAACCGCTCCAGCGAAAGCTGTAGATCACGATCTGATGAAGCCAATAGGACCACATCATCTGCAAAAAACAGAGAAGCGATTCTAAGGCCACCAAAACGGATCCTCTCAACACCTTGGCTGCGCCTAGAAATTCTGTCCATAAAAGTTATGAACAGAATCGGTGACAAAGGGCAACCTTGGCGGAGTCCAACTCTCACTGGAAACGAGCCTGACTTACTGCCGGCAATGCGGACCAAGCTCTGACACCGGTCGTACAGGGACCTAACA
The DNA here is from genome assembly GCA_038048925.1 of Garcialebias charrua. Classification (NCBI taxonomy): domain Eukaryota; kingdom Metazoa; phylum Chordata; class Actinopteri; order Cyprinodontiformes; family Rivulidae; genus Garcialebias; species Garcialebias charrua. The sequence continues at coordinate 16,445 of JBBPBX010018538.1, read as the reverse complement.
GCCCATATCAATGGGCCTGGTACCCCATACTCCCGGAGTACCCCCCACAGAACCCCCCGAGGGACGCGGTCGAATGCCTTTTCCAAGTCCACAAAGCACATGTAAACTGGTTGGGCAAACTCCCACGCGCCCTCCAGGACCCTGCTGAGGGTGTAGAGCTGGTCCAGTGTTCCACGACCAGCACGAAAACCACACTGCTCCTCCTGAATCCGAGGTTCGACTATCCGACGGACCCTCCTCTCCAGAACCCCTGAATAGACCTTACCAGGGAGGCTTAAGAGTGTGATCCCCCTATAGTTGGAACACACCCTACGGTCCCCCTTTTTGAATAGGGGAACCACCACCCCAGTCTGCCAATCCAAGGGAACTGCCCCCGATGTCCACGCGATATTGCAGAGTCGCGTAAGCCAACACAACCCCACAACATCCAGAGCCCTAAGGAACTCAGGGCGAATCTCATCCACCCCCGGAGCCCTGCCACCGCGGAGCTTTTTAACCACCTCGGTGACCTCAGCTCCAGAGATTGGAGAGCCCGACCCAAAGTCCCCAGGCTCCGCTTCCTCAGTGGAAGACGTGCCAGTAGGATTGAGGAGGTCTTCGAAGTACTCCGCCCACCGACTCACAACATCCCGAGTTGAGGTCAACAGCACGCCATCCCCACCATAAATGGTGTTGGTCGCGTACCGCTTTCCCCCCCTGAGACGCCGGATGGTGGACCAGAATCGCCTCGAAGCCGTACGGAAGTCATTCTCCATGGCCTCTCCGAACTCCTCCCACGCCCGAGTTTTTGCCTCAGCAACCACCCGAGCCGCATGCCGCTTGGACTGTCGGTACCTATCTGCTGCTTCCGGGGTCCCACAGGCCAAAAAGGCCCAATAGGACTCCTTCTTCAGCCTGACAGCATCCCTCACCGCCGGTGTCCACCACCGGGTTCGAGGGTTGCCACCACGACAGGCACCAACAACCTTGCGGCCACAACTCTGATAAGCTGCCTCGACAATAGAGGCGCGGAACATGGCCCACTCGGACTCAATGTCCCCCGCCTCCCTCGGAACGTGTTCAAAGCTCTCCCGGAGGTGGGAGTTAAAGCTCCGTCTTACGGGAGACTCTGCCAGACGTTCCCAGCAGACCCTCACAATACGTTTGGGTCTGCCAGGTCTGACCGGCATCCTCCCCCACCATCGGAGCCAACTCACCACCAGGTAGTGGTCAGTTGACAGCTCCGCCCCTCTCTTCACCCGAGTGTCCAGGACATGCGGCCGCAGATTAGATGAGACGACAACAACAGCCCCAAACTCATGAGTGCAATCTGAAGCACCCTGAAGGAGAAAGACAACAAGTAAAATATTTTTTATCTTTTTTTATCTTTTCCAAGTCCACAAAGCACATGTAAACTGGTTGGGCAAACTCCCACGCGCCCTCCAGGACCCTGCTAAGGGTGTAGAGCTTCAAATAACTTAACGGTCCCTGGTTTCTTCCCGGGTTTCGGCACCAACTGTTAAAAGGAGGAGCTGGGTGCAGGCCTCCTCCTGCCACTGTAGTTGGCTGCTGCCAGCCGTGGGAGACTTCCTTTCGGGACCCAAGACCTACCTCCAGCCCCACGCCTCTTTCCCCTGGTTCAGATCTCCCTCAGAAGTGGCAACTCACACTAAATAAATCAAGGAAACGTGAATTAAGTTTTATCAGTTGTATTAAAATAAAGGCAGGAAAAGGTTACAGTTTACAGCGCTAGCCCCTCTGATATGATTAGCATCCGGAAGAGAGGGCCGGTGTTCCATGTCATTACTAATTTATAGGGCCTAGACTCCGCCCTTCGCAGAAGGGGAGCTCTTCCTGTCACGTGTATGAGGGGCGTGACTAAGTGTGATCTGAACGGATCTTATGTGGATTGATGTATGAGGAAAAATATGAGACAGTGCTTTAAAGCCTTTCTACGTGATGTGGCAAGCAACATAAACTCTATTCCTTGACAGATATTGAATCGCATGAATCCAGGGGAGACCCTTTTTAGAGCTGGTGGCCCAGTTTAACCCGGTCAGAACTGGGTCATAATTTCATTATAATCCTGTCTCTGAGCAGATCAAACCCCCCAGGATCAGTCTACCGGTAGATAAATATCTAACAAAACAAAAGTTTTTTTAAACAGATATGTAGACTAACTTTTCATACTATTATTTAATGTACTTATAAATATTTATGAAATACCACTAATCCTGACACATTTGTAATCTTCAAATTTAATCTTACTCCTATCTTACTTTACATCACCTCTAATGCCACCAGTGCATTACAGCTCATTTATCTCAGCCGTTAGATGTAAAATGTAAAATACCTAAAAAATCAACATCAAACCTCAAGATTATAAACACTGTAATTTACAAAACAAAGCTTTAGAATACTGTATATGCAAACCATGGCAACTTTTGTCCCTAAAAACCCTTCCTCATACGAGCCTACTCTGGACATAATGCACTTTATTTTCTCTTACAACTTTAACCAAGAAAGGAAAGGAGACTGGTGAGAGCTGTGGAGCGAAGAAGCCCAAAACGAGAAAGGCATGGGTAGAGAGGGAGAAGTGTGAGAGAAACAATAAGGAAGGATGAGGAAAAACGAGAACAGCAGAGAAAGGAAAAGGCCACGAACCTAACAACACTTTGCTGCCAGGAACAAACTATCACTCTGTCTCAATCTCTCGTTCATCCAACCCTTGATCTATTCTTACTGTAGAGCTTCTGGAGTGCCTGCTCAAACGCTCTGCCATACTACCCTCGCCACACATCGTTTGTTGACGATTGCAACCCAGAGTTCTTGCAGTTTAGGAGCAAAGCTGCATAGCAACCCCGCAGCACTTCCTGTTGGGCCAGGGGTTGAACGTCAGGGGCCGTTGTTCGTTGCAGTGCCCTCTCTGCCTTTTGGAAAAGCAGACGGGAAGCAATTCACTTACAATCAGCTTTGTGCCTTGTTGTGGGGAGAAAGGAAATAAACAAGAAGCCAAAACACCCTCAGTCCACTGCTCCTCTATATGGTGTAACTAAAAAAGTTCTCCTTATAAAGACATCTTTGATATGAAAATGCTAATAGCTCAGCATCCTTAACAGTCTTTATTAAAAATATGATTAAATGCTCTTAAAACAGTTTTCTTTTGTCTGAGTCAGAAGTTTCTAACACTTAAAAAGCCAGTGGAAGTGTTAGTGAAGAATGATGACTGAGAAGCAGATTAAATGAAATCATGGCTCATCTTTCTAACCCCCTAGAATATTTTTGGAGATTACAGTTTGGCCTTTTACATTATATGCCATCTGAGTAGCATGTTGCATGTATGAGCAAGTGTTTGTTTATGTTTGTGCATGAAGGAAATTTTTCTGTACAAAATTCAGATTTACTTCTTGAAACACATCTGCAAATGTAAAACAAAAAGGCTTCTGAAATAGCATGCAAAATCAAGAATGCCATTAATATTAGATGCATCTCTACACATGCATCACACTGGCTTTTTTAAATTCAGGATAAACATGGGATTGGCATGTGCAGTTGCTAATATTATGAGGGCTCAACATGTCGTTAATGTACAAATTCAAAGTGTCTGATCATGTGTGATAAACCTGGATGGAACAGTGCTCCATAGCAAATAATGGTCCTGATGAGAATTGGACCTCTACCCCCACCTAGCGGTCAAATCTGTAAAATACGAGATATGTTCTAGTTCTATGTAATAAATAAAATTATAAATGAATGACAAAGTAGGTCCAGACATCAGAAGCATTGTTTTAGTTCAATAATTAAAAAAATACAAATCCTCTAAATGTAACAAGCTTGTAAAAGTACACATATGAAATTCTGTCTCTAGTGGATTAAAGAGCCCAAGTTTGTGACAATCATCGGCTTGTTCTGGTGAGAGATATGTGAAAACATTTAATCTCATTCACTCCCTGAACTCTATTTTCTAATAAGCTATTCTTTTTAAAAGTACAAAAACAAAACAACAACAAACAAATAAAGGAAACGGAACCTCCTCAAAATTTCAATTTTCATTTTTTTTGTCAAACATGCCAGTTTTCTATGTTTTCATTTGGATTGGAGGTCAATTTAACACAAACTTGTTAGGACATTCGAAAATGAAAGTCTTAGAAAACAGTAAATGTTCCTCACCTTTGTTCACAACTAAATGTTTTAATATCCTGATGCATGTTCAATAATCCAGGTAGAAAAATCTAAAAAAGTTAAGTCTGGTCCTCTGGACATTCAAAAAACAAAGCAAAACAAACAAACAAAAAATTGTAGAAATGTTTCGTCTTTCCTCTGAAAGACTTCTTCAGTCTGAGGTGCTGTGTTCAGCTCAGTCTTATAAATAGCACCTTCTCGTAGTGGATCATTCATTCAACCAACCAACCGGTTTGCTGCTGACAGCCAAAACCAGCAACATGTGAGCAGCTGGTTTTGACCAGAGGACCGGATTGAACTTTTTTAGATAAATGTTTTAATCAGTTACAGTGGGTTAAGGTCAGCTCAGTGCTTCTTGAGAATAGGGACAAAATGGTTTTAAATTTCTTCCACCAAAAATGTTATTTATTCCTAAAGTTATGTATTCATACATAACAAATAATGTTTTGGGAAGGTAAATATGTTAAGGTGCAGGCTCCCAGCTGCAACATTTTCTTTTAAATTACATTTTTACTGGATCTGACAGAGAACTTTGTCAACACCATCAGACAAAAATAAATAAGTATAAAATTATTTTTTAATGAACTTATGACTGATATTTTTATTCTCTGTGGTGCCTTAATTCTTTTAATTATGTCCATGTTTTTTAAATTAATCATACCACAATCTAAACATTTATTTAGTCTGTATTTAATTACTCCAGTTCACTTGATACAAAAAACTATTTTGAAAGTAATCACCACAATGAACAGTGTCATTTATTAGTAAAAAAAACATATGCACCAAATAGATGAATTCAGACAATTTACAAACAAGTGCCTATCAAGAAACAAAATAAATATTATTTTAAACAAAATGCAACATAAACTACATCTGACAGAGTTGACGGCACATGACGGTGTTGACACAGAACTGACGGTGGTGACAAACTAGTAAGTAAAAAGAAAACATTGAACTTGAAATGACATTTAAGTAGAATAAAATGCTGAAATGTTGTAGAATGTGAAGACATGAAGAAAAAAAAGTGAAATAACCATATTTAGCTTTCAAGGAACATCAACATTTTTGAGAATATACCTTTCTCACTGAAGTCATCAACCAGGACGATTTTCAATCAAAATGTAGAAGATGAATGTAAACAAAAATATACAAGGCATAACTCTTTGAAATATATTGTGAACTATTTCATATCTTTCTAAATTGCTGAAAAGTCAGTATATTTAATCCCCAGGCAATAGACGTGTCACATATTCTCCTTCAATAAAGTCCATAACAGCTGGTGATATGCGGTATACACCCCTGGTGCTGCTCGTGCGGACTGGTGAAGATGGTTTTCCCAGCCTAACTAGGACATCTGAAAATGGCACAAAGCAGACATCCCGACGACCTTGTTTTTTCTTGAAGCTAAGAGTTGGTCCATGAGGATGAAAAAATTCCACTTGTACATCTTCGTGCTCTTTGTCAATTTGTAAGGCTTTAGCCAGCCACCACTTCCCATCATACATCACAACAAGCCAGTCTTCACTTTGGACATCACCAGGGCCTATCGTGGTCGTTGTTCCTTCAGGTGTCTTGCTAGGCTCCTTCTCCATTTCCTCCATCAGCATTTCCAGAGGATTCTGAACTTTAGCAGTGGTTGACCTTTTATGGACATCTGGGTCCTGTGTTGTGTCACCAAAAGAGTGAATGGTTGGACTGAAGCACTTGCAAATCTGTGACTCCCCGCAAAAACATGAAAGAACCCTGCAATGGATGACATTCCCCTGAGCTAGCACTTGGTGAATGTTTCTTGTTCCTGGGATTGATTTCAGGGTTTGCAGGAGGAGAGAGTCATAAGACTGAAAATCATCATTTGTCACAAATTGCAGCTTGACACCACTTAAGCTGTTGGACACCATGTCAAAGAATAATTTGCCATCTATGATATCCTGGCCTCTTAGCACAATACTGTCAGCACATCTCTTCACCGTCGCCCCGATGCCATCTGGAGCACCCTTGCCATGTGATGTTGGGAAGAAATTCCATGTAGCTTTCTCAAATCCCAGACGTTGCGGGACAACACAGAGGAGAAAGAAGTTCTTTTTATTTTTATATTGTTTGCTTGGACCATCAGACCAAAAGTGGACAGTGTTTATAACCGGATATCTGATGTGAATATCTGTGAGGATTTGATCCATATAGGTCCAGATGGCTGCAGCATCCTGACGCTTTGACTCTGAGATTGTGCAGAATCCTGCTTTTTGTTGCCCAGTGTAGAACATGCCTGTGTGAAGTGTGATCTGCGGGAGATTTTGTCCATAGTGACAGGATTGTACTTCTGAGCTGTATTTACATTTCCAGGCCTCGGAAAAGTCAACATGAACAATGGCTGTATTTTCATCACAATTTGCTATCATATTCCGATACTCCTTGGTTTGATTTCGAACCAAGTGGACATGAGTGGTTGTCTCATTTTTTTATTTGTCTTGGTAGAGATGCATAAGCTCTGACAAGGTGCCAGTGTATTCCTGCAGTTTGGTGTGAAAGTGAGTTCCAACTTCTGTTTGCTCCTCTACGCGTTTCCACTGTGACCATTTTACTGGTGTTGTCCCTTTTTCTGGAGAAAGCCTTGAGCATTTGTTTAAACAGCGGGAGCAAGCACGCAAAAGACAAGACTCACTTGCTGGAGAACAACAGATAAGTTTGAAACTCTCTTCAAGGTTGCTGGTTGCCACAGCATTGAATGATTTCAAGACCTCAAGCATCAACATGGCATTCTCATGGTACTGACACAGACAGGTTTTTAGATCTGAGGCTCTGATAGGTGTGATATGGAAAGGACGCAAGGCACAGAATGATGAGTAACTAAGCTTAATATTTGGGTTTTGTTGGAGAAATACACCATGAAGGTTTTGCATTGTGTTATTCTTTGACGTTTTACTTTATTTCTGGTGATGGTGTCTTGCTTGTCAGTCGTCATCCTTGAATTGTTTTCCAAAAACATGTGCACACTCCAGGAGATGCGCTGGAGAAAACTAGGCTTCCTTTGTTTTGGCATTTTTTCCCTCAATGTTTTGTAAGTCAAGCCAAACTCTTGAACCCGATGAAGTAGCCGATATTTCTTGAGAATTCTACCAGACAAAGAAAGTTGTGCGTGCTTTGCTACGAGTCTGCTTCTTCTGGGAGTATGATGGGCATTGCTTTTCAACTCTGCAGTCAAGGCATGGTGGAAAACTAATGATCTTTTGATTAATGGATTACTTAGTTTGCTCCCTTGAAGCAACTTTTTAGTCTTAGTCTGAGGTGAGTCTTGTGTTTCTTTCTTTTTACGTCTGTCTTTTTCTTTTATGCGTACAAGTCGCTTTTTTAGAGTGCTTCTCTCTTTTGATAACTTGTGAATTTTGTCTTTTAGTTCTTTGACCTGTCTTGAATGCCTTTTCCTCATTCTAGATCTTTCCCTTTCCCCTGCTGCACGCTGCCTACTGCTCCTTGGTTCTTCAAAATTTAAATCTACAGGACTCTTCGGTGGGGTATCTACACTTTTCTGGCCTTCCTTTGCTCTTTTTCTGCGTTCTCTTGACTCCTTTTGTTTTTGCTTCCAAAGTCTTCTCTTAAGTCTCTTATCTCTTTGACCCAGATCATTGATATGTTTTATTTTTCCCACTTCCACTCTCTGTCTCCATCTTTTCCTTTCCTTTCTTAAAAACTCTTCCTTCAGCTCAGGCTGGCTATTAATTTTTTCTCTCCTTCTTTTCTGATACTCCCTGTTCCTTTTCTTGCGCTCCTCCACTGACAGCTTTTCTCTGGCCATTCTATCCTGAAATACAGGCAATTATAATCAGTACACTGATTGTCATGGGATAAACTTACCCTTCCCTAACAAAATAAACCACATCTTATT
>JBBPBX010018537.1:33348-45487 GCA_038048925.1 Garcialebias charrua | reverse complement strand
GGGGCAGATGGTGGGGGTTAAGGCAGGGGCGTAGCCAGAATTTTATGAGGGGTGGTTCGTTTAAAATAAATGTGGACCTTGAAAGATAAACACGCCTCGGTAGCTCACTGGAAACGCGTTGGGTTGCCTCTCCAAACCTTATCTAGAGCAAGTGGGTTCGATTCCCACTTGGTATAACTTTATTTTTATTTTTTTAGATTATTTATTCATTCCAGATAAAAAAAACACAAGAAAACTATTTACAAAACAACAAGAAATAAAACAATACATGACATGAAAGGAAGCAGAAGAAGAATATAATCTTATTATATCTGCCCCTTCTCAAACAAATGTTTTTTTTCAAACACTCGATTCAAACAACTTATTTTACATTTGTCTTTTATTGGATAAAAAAAAGAAGAATGTGTTAACCACAGGCATATTAACTCCTTTTTTTTAATCCAATAAAAGACAAATGTAAAATAAGTTGTTTGAATCGAGTGTTTGAAAAAAAAATTGTTTGAGAAGGGGCAGATATAATAAGATTATTTTCTTCTTCTGCTTCCTTTCATGTCATGTATTGTTTTATTTCTTGTTGTTTTGTAAATAGTTTTCTTGTGTTTTTTTTAATCTGGAATGAATAAATAATCAAAAAAAAAAAAAGTTATACCAAGTGGGAATCAATTCCACTTGGTCTAGATAAGATTTGGAGTGGCAACCCAAAGCGTTTCCAGTGAGCTACTGAGGCGTGTTGCCTCATCCTGGTCAACTTCTCCTTAAAATGAACTGCCCCTCATAAAATCCCTAGATGGGACTTCATTGGCAAAGTGGGCGGTTCGTTCGAACCCCCCAAACCCCCCCTCGCTACGCGCATGGTTAAGGGCCTTGCTCAAGGGCTCAGAGTGGGGCAGAGGAAGGAGGCAGGTGTGGGTGTTTCACCGTTCCCACTCATATTTTCATGTTGTTGGTTCGGGGAGTTGAACCGGTGACCTTCCAATCACAGGCCTTCTCTAGCCTCTGTGCCACCACTCCCCATCACATGCAATACTCAATATAGAGATAGGCCTACATAAAAACTCAAAATATGTAATTATCATTATTATTATTTTGCTTGTGGAAGTATGTCTAACTTCTTTCCGTTTGAGTTGGACACAAATGATAAAACTTTATTTAGTTCACTTCAAAAACAAAAAACACCCAATGAACATAAGCATATTATTTCATTTTATGCTTATGTTCATTGGGTGTTTGGTGTTTTAGGGGTGTTTGGTGTTTCAGTGTTGGTGTAAATTTTCATACTTTTATACTACTATGAAACAACTCAGGACAGTGTTACACTTTTACTATTTTATGCTTATGTTTATTAAATGTTTTAGTGTTTAGATGGTTACTGTTGCACCGAGGGACTGAGAGAAACGTAATTTCAATCCTGTGTATGTCCTGTACATATTGCAGTTCTGACAATAAAGTTGACTTTGACTTTTCAATCAGTAAGTCAGAACTTTTTTGTGCCGCCTGCAGCGATCTGCAGAAACAGATCAACGACCCCTGTTTTACAAATCTCAAATAAAAATGTACCTGAGAGTGCACGTAAATACAGGACCAGACAAAGCATTTCTAAAGTGTGTAACATTACAATTACCACAGTGGTTAATTTAACTTGACTTTTTATAGAAAGTTGACCTTTTTATGTCATTAAAACATACAATATACAAACGAAAACATTACTACACTTATACAACAGTTTTCATTGCTTTCCAGTAGTACTAATTATAACTCTGCTATGCCGTTACAAGCTTTGTTTTAGCTCAGCTCAGTACTTTTTGTATTTGTGTGGCACCATGTGTAAATTAATTAATTGAGCATAAATAATTAGGCCTTAATCAGCCCTTTGTGGCAGCATAGAGGCTGTTACCAGCTATAATGCAGACACTTATAATTGCAGATGTGCGCTCCTCTACAAGCCTGTAATTTTCTCTGACCCCTGAAGTAAGCACAACTGCTAAGACCATCATTACTATCTAACCCACATTACAAAACTTAGCCACACTGAATGTTTACGTTACATAGAAATACAGGCATGCAAATTCAGATTTTAATGACAGACATTTGGCTGATGGTTTATTTTGTGTAAATAATGCGTGACGACAGAGTTCGAGTGCACAGCTTCCCCCTAGACTGACGCTCCTAATGTTTCTGGTTATATCAAGCTGCGCTGAAAGGGATGTGCCAAAAGCAATCAGCGAAAATACAATTTTAGAAGCGGACAGCATCAAACAGTGATGACTGTGCGGCACTGGCGTCTGCTCACTCACCTGGCACGACTCCATTGGTAGCGATGGCGCTCATCGAGATGGCAGTCAGCATGGTCTAAATGAAGAGGGAGTGAAAACAAATCAGATATTTATCACACTCTGCAGGTTCAAACATGTTCATGGCTGACTTTTTCATCTTTTCAGCAGAGCACATTTGTTTATTTTTGTTCTAATACAAACTATTATGTAAATTTTGATGTACAGTATGGCAAAGTATTGCATTATTTTTTTTACAAGTACATGTAATACAGTTAATAAATTAATCCCAGAGTAATACATATGGTTTTACACTTTGCACACAACTCTACGACTCAGTATGTTGACACAGTAGTGATTGTTGGCAAATTCATAATAATAAAGGAAAACATACAAGCAGGTACAGGTTTCTTTTATATTTTGGCCAAAACTGGACCTGGTGAGCATTAAGTTTGCGTCATCACACTTTAATATTTAGGATTCAGCATCAGTATTGAGGTACAAGTGATAAGGATAATTTAGTTGTTTTATGAGGGTGATCATGCCTGTGTGTGTGGACTCAACTCTGTTAGCAAAATATCTCTTGAACTATTGGGGAAATTTTTATGAATTCAGAAAGTAATTATTGTTGGCTATGCCTTTACAAATTATTACCTTTTTTGAGTCAAGCTGGCCACCATATCTAATCAACGTTCATCAAGTAAGTAAGTAAGTAAGTAAGTAAGTAAGTAAGTAAGTAAACTTTATTTATATAGCACCTTTCACAGATATAAAATCACAAAGTGCTTTACAAAAGAAATACACATAATAAAATCATACTAAAATTATACACTCTTAAAACATGCTATACAAAAAGCTGATAAAATCAACACAATGATGTATAACCCAGTCATTTTTTTCTCCAGACATTGAGACACAGTTTGGAATGGTAGTAGTTGAGAATCATCCTCAATACATTCTACAAGTACTAACAGATTCAGAAGCATCTCTGCCTATATGCAAGGAGGCGGGTGATATGCATCCATTCAAGAATGCCTTATTTTTATTTTTTTATGTAATAGTCACGAATTTTAATCAAATGTTGAAAGGTTCATCAGAGCTACTAAAATAATTTGAACAATTTAGACAAAACTTGTGTATTAAATGGGTGTAATATACGTTGTTCAGAAAATGTAAACAAAACACAGTTTATTAACTGGAAATTTTAATATTGACAGTGTAATAAAAATCACAAGTTGATATCTGTGTCGTTTATGTATACAAGAGAGGAAATATGCCGACCCCAGTTGATCCAACATGAGAATTCAAAGTTTCTCCAAAAAGGCTAAACGTTACATGTGAAGATGATGGTGATTCATGAAGGAAAGAAGCAAGATTTCATTAAGCATTCACAAATATTATGAAAGTACCAGAATTCACATAATACAGTATAGATAAAATAATAGGGATGCACAATATTGGCATGGTATTGGTATCGGTCAATATTAGCATTAAAGTTAAGTACTGGACATCGGCCATTCCATCAAAATAACCCACCGATATAAAATATGCTGTTTTTATGACAACCCAGTGAAAAGGATGCCTGCAGTGCCAGCACAACGTGATGACGTCACACGTGCCTACCTGATCTGATCATGGCGGAGAGGAAGAAGTCAAAATGTCGGCGGTGTGGAAGGTTTTTTTTTTTTTTTTGAGGATATTGGATTCTGAAGATTTTTGGACTACGAGTCTCGCTACATCGTCCCCAGTCAGAGATATTTTTCCAACGTAGCCTTACCCGAGTTACAAGCCATCATTTCCAACGTCACTGAGAAGCTAATAGCCGATAGCTCTTGGGTGAGTTTTACCACAGACATATGGACGTCATGTTGGCTCCGTTAGCATGATTAGTCTTACAGCACAATGGATAGACAAAAACTTTGAACTTTAAAAGGCTGTCCTTCATGCACAAGAGGATCCACACTGCAGCTAGGAACCTGGAACAAGCCTCCACAAGTGAGACAGCATCGCAGGTGACTAATGCTAATAAATAACATTTAACACAAGTTAAAGTGCTATGCATACCATATGGCTGTTACTGAATATGTCACCAGCTCTTACAGCTGTTACACAATTTTTGTAGCAAATTAGCTTAAATAAGAGGGCTATGTTCTGACAAAGGAAAATATATAAAAAAAAACATCGGTATTGGTTATTGGTCAAATACGATTTAACATATTGGCTATCGGCCAAAAATCCAATGTTGTGCATCCCTATAAACTTGCACGGCTCTCAGTAGATGAGTGGCTACCTATCAAGGAGCCACAGTTCTGGTTAAAGTGGTCACTATCATCACTGTCCTCCCTTTGACAGAAATCACAGTAACTTTTGAAAGTGAATCAAATACGTGAAGAGTATTAATATAGAGCAAACACAGGGGAGATGACAGTTTACAGCTATGCTAAATGCTAAAGCTTCCTGCTTGTTGATTGAAGAAATAATAATACAGCAGGGCCTTTCAATAGCTGTCAGAGGACAAAGAGCCAACTAATCGCAACACTAATTTATGTCTGGCACTGAGTGCAAGACAAACACCAAAAGAAATGTAAAGGCACGCTTGAGCAGAGCTGCTTGTACAACCGACAGCCAGATCTCACTGCCCTGCAGAAGACGAGAGGAAGAGATGGGTGCAGTGAGTCGAAGAACGGGCCAGGAAAGAAAAAGTAAAAAGTAAAAAGCTGTGTGAGAGACAGTCTCAGAAAGGGATTGTGGTATATTTGACAGTACAAAGACCGCATTAAGATTTCATAATTCTTTCAAACACCATTGTTCAGTTTCGGAGCCCCTTCTTACAATCTCGTCACATGAAAGAAAGTGTCACAGACGGAGGAGAAGACTTCAGTACCCTTTCCCAAAACAGCTCCTGCTTTTGAGCTTTATATACTTTTCTAAAAAAGTAAAAAATAAAAAAAATAAACATGTAAGGAAAAAGAAAAAATGTTTCTGAGCATCTTAGGTTGACACCAACCAACCAAAACATCTATTTGAAAAATCTCTAAATCTTGCTGACCTCAGTTCATCAGAAGTAGGAAGTCAAAACTTCTGAAATTGCTTTTTGCTCTGCTATAAACAACAAACTCACCAGCAGTTTGGTAGTTTACTTTTCACGAGAAAGACGTAACGTAACGAATGCTCTGAAAGTCCTTACACTGGCTGCCTGTATCACAGAGAATAGACTTTAAAATACTTCTGTTTAGAAATCACTGCACGGCTTAGCATACAAATACATTAAAGATTTGTTGTTGTTGTTTTGACCTTCCAGATGACCCAGGTCTTCTGGTTCAAGTCTGCTCTGCATCCCCAGAATCAAAACCAAACGTGGAGAAGCAGCATTCAGTTTTTATGCTCCACTAATTTGGAACAAACTTCTGGAAAACTGCAAGAACGCTGAAACCCCGAGATCCTTTAAATCAAAGTTAAACACCTACTTGTTTAGAGTTTGACTCTTTGACTAATATTAACTTAAACATCATTCATTTCAGTCCGCAGTCCAACTTTTCTTTCCTTTATTACAAAGTAGGACACTGNAATTGTTTATGTTTATGTTTATTAAATTTGTTCATTTTTTTACAAAAGAAACAATACAAGGCAATCTCATAATGATAGTGTACAAAATGTAAAAAAATGAAAGGTGGCAGAAAGAAGAATAAATCTTATTATATCTGCCCCTTATCTCCAACAATCAGATTAAACAACAGTAGTCAAACCATGTAAACAATAATAATCTTCAACCAACTTTTTCCAACAGTCAGGTTAAACAATAATATTCTTCAACCAACAGTACAAAATTACTAACTCTTTTTAATTTTCTAACTAACAGTACAAAATGACTAACTCTTTCTAATTTTCTAACTAATACAATACACATTACGTTATTTCACATATATTTTTTTAACACATTTGTTTTGATCATTTTTTTAAATGTAAACATTGACTTGGCATTTTTAACTACATTCTCCAAGCCATTCCATAATCTAATTCCCTGGATTGAGGTAGAACGTCCCTTCAAACTGGTTCTGAATTGTGGTTTTACAAACAACTCTGTTCCCTTAAGATTATAACAACTTTGTCTTTTAACAAAGTGCATTTGGATATTTAAAGGTAATGCATTATTTTGAGCTCTATACATAACTGATAAAATATTATAGTCTACCAAATCATGGAACTTCAATAATTTTAGTTGATAAAATAATGTACTTGATGGATGACGGTAATGCTTTCTAGTGATAATTCTTACAGCTCTTTTCTGTAATACAAAAATAGGCTTTGTGATTGTTTTACACGCTTTCCCCCAAACATCAATACAATAGATTAAGTGTGGAACAATGATTGTGTTATACAACAAATACAGAGCTTTATCATTCAATAGGTCTCTGACTTTGTACAGTACTGCTATCGATCTAGCTATTTTTATTCTTACAGAATTTATGTGTTGTTTCCATGTCAGTACTGCTATCGATCTAGCTATTTTTATTCTTACAGAATTTATGTGTTGTTTCCATGTCAGTTTGTCATCAATGATAACACCCAAAAACTTCACCTCACTCACTCTACAAATCTCAACATCCTCAATTTTGAGTGGAACATCAACAGTTTTCTTTTTATTACTGAATATCATGTAATTAGTTTTTTCTAGATTTAATGATAATTTATTTATTTTAAACCAAGTTTGTATCTTGACAAATTCTGTCTTTATCAATTCCAACATTTGTTCTATATCTTCACCTAAACAGAAAAATGTGGTATCATCAGCAAAAAGTACACATTTAAGGAGTCCTGACACATTTACCAAGTCATTCACATATAAAATAAATAGCTTTGGTCCAAGTACAGAGCCTTGGGGAACTCCACATGTGATATTACAGAGGTCAGATCTTACATCATTTATTTGTACAAATTGTTTCCTATCTTTTAAATAGCTAGATACCCACTGTAATGCTGGTCCTCTAATACCATATTTGTTCAGTTTTTCAAGGAGTTTGTTGTTTTGTTGTGGCTCCTCAGACTGATGAAGTCCTTTGGACGAAGGACAAAACACCTCAACAACAACAGCAAAAAAGAAACCGTCCAGATGACCTGACTGAACTTTGTTGGAAAAGATTGGAAAACATCCAGGTTGAATTTTAAAAGAGTTCTTCGGTCTTGGTCCGGAGTGATCTGATGCTCGACAGCGTCAAGGCAGGCAGCGGTGGCCAACTGCCTCGTCGCCATCCAGGTTGAATTTTAAAAGAGTTCTTCGGTCTTGGTCCGGAGTGATCTGATGCTCGACAGCGTCAAGGCAGGCAGCGGTGGCCAACTGCCTCGTCGCCTCCGTTGGTTTTGTATCCCTCCTCTGGATTATTTTCTTTCAAATCCTCTTCTGTTTATGTGTGAAGGAGGTCAGGAGGTACATCGTTGGTTTGGCAGTGTGTGTGTACTGTGACGGCTCAACCCCTGCGGGTAACTGCGTCTACCTGCTTTGTTGTTCTTGAATGACGCCGCCGTCAGTAAACAAAGACCATTTACATCTCACAGGAAAGTGGTGATGAGCCAAAGGCCGGCCAGATAAAAATACTGTTGTTAAATCATCACATCAAACACAAAAAAAGACATGAATAATAAAAGTCGTATAGACGCACACTCACTGAGCCGTGTCAGGAGTCGCACCCCCAGCTGTGTTCACTTCTGCAAACCCACAACCTCATTTCACTTCAGCTTGTGAACAGTCCTTTTGTTAAACATTAATTTGTTTGACGGTTTATAAAAGCCGAGGCCATGGTCTTGAGCCGGAAAAGGGTAGCGTGCCCTCTCCGGGTCGGGGAGGAGGTCCTGCCCCAAGTGGAGGAGTTTAAGTATCTCGGGATCTTGTTCACGAATGAGGGAAAACTGGAGCGTGAGATCGATAGGCGGATAGGTGCAGCGTCCGCAGTGAAGCGGGCGCTGTACCGGTCTGTCGTGGTGAAGAGAGAGCTGAGTCAAAAGGCAAAGCTCTCAATTTACCGATCGATCTACGTTCCCACCCTCATCTATGGTCATGAGCTTTGGGTTATGACCGAAAGAACAAGATCTCGGATACAAGCGGCTGAAATGAGTTTTCTCCGCAGGGTGTCTGGACTCTCCCTTAGAGATAGGGTGAGAAGCTCAGTCATCCGGGAGGGACTCGGAGTAGAGCCGCTGCTTCTCCACATCGAGAGGAGCCAGTTGAGGTGGCTCGGGCATCTGGTTAGGATGCCTCCTGGACGCCTCCCTGGTGAGGTGTTCCGGGCATGTCCCACTGGGAGGAGACCCAGAGGAAGACCCAGGACACGCTGGAGGGACTATGTTTCTCGGCTGGCCTGGGAACGCCTTGGGATTCCCCCGGAGGAGCTGCTCCAAGTGGCTGGGGAGAGGGAAGTCTGGGCCTCCCTACTTAGGCTGCTACCCCCGCGACCCGACCCCGGATAAGCGGAAGAAGATGGATGGATGGATGGATGGATGTAAAACATTATCTGTATTTAAAAGAAAGTTTAAACAAACATTATTGAATTTCTAACACATTAGTTTTTATTCTATTTTATTTTATAATTTTAATGTTTGTTTTTTTGACAATTTAAATTTATTTAATATCTACTATTATCTTTTGCTTTGGTATGTAATTGTGTATGTTTAAAGAAAGATTTAAGTTTATGTATAAAGCTTTTATGATTTTCTTCTTTATTGTTTTTAGAAGGGGGGGTGCGCTTGTAAGCCCAATTAGGGTTTTTATGACCTCTCCTGCACATTTTGTTTACTTTTATTTTTACTTTTCTTTTATGTGTGTTGTTTCTTTTTGTGCAAACAATAAACAAACAAACAAACAAACAAACCGGTCCAGGGTGTCTCCCGCCTCTCACACAATGACTGCTGGATATGGGCACCAGTGACCCCCATGACTTTGGTGTGCACTGTCACTGTTTAAAGTGCTTTATAAATAAAGTGGTATGGTATGACCCGAAAAAGAAGAAGCGGGTAAAGATAATGGATGGACGAATGTTACAAAAGCCTTTCTACTTATAAATGTGAACATATGTATATGAAGCAATCGATTAAATAAGTTAAAGGCAAACTACTTTGTATTAAAATACAAAAGTTTTAACGTTATCTTTTTTTTTTCATTGTATTTTGCCAGAAAAAAAAAAAACAGCTTCCCAATGACATGTAAGAAACAACATAATGAATGTCGTTGAGTTCCTAACTCTGGACACGGAGCTGGTTCTGTTTGACTATCACCGGCTCCTTCTCTGTGAAGTCTGTGATGTGGTTAGAGTTACCTGAGGGCCCGATGGGCTGACAGTAAGAACTGAAGAGTGAGTGAATCACTGATTCTTTGTCTAATCTGGTCATAATGAGGCCACAAGCTCTTCTCCCACCACAGCAGATAAGACAGTAATTGTTTAAGTGTTTTATCTGATGTGGGCCAAAGCCACGCAGTAGCCCGCCGCATACCAAATTACCAAGTTACCCTGCAACGGTCCACAAAAGCCAGAAATGGACTTGTTCGGTTTATGCAGCAAGTATAACACAACAGGACTCTTAGGATTATGGTTGCTACATTTAATGTTTCAATTATGTTCAACAAAAAGTCAGTACGGTATGTCGTTACTAGTCATCTTCCTAAAATAATAATGAGTTTGTCATGCGGTCTCTTTAATACTGCAGTGAATAATTTGTTTTTTCTGCTTTCTCTTGAACTAACTTTGTGTTTTGTTCTTGTTACTTTTTCATAGTTTTGTTGGTCTTAAAATTTCTGGTCAAACTACCAGTTTTAAACATTGGCCAACAATTTAGTGGTTTTCAATCACAGCGATAAATGATAATAGCAAGGAGGAAGTGGGGGAAGTCTGATGATTATGGATGCATGTATCTTTGTTGTAACATTTAGAGATTGCTAAATTCCCTAAAGTGTGATAAAGTATAGTGTATCATATCATGTTGGAAGATAAAATAAAAATATAGACAAGCCTGGCTGAGGGAACGAAAATAACAGCTGCTTCTTAGTGGAACAGTCTGTTGTGAAAACAGCTCTGATTGGCGAGGGAACAAATTTGAAGCCTTTATGGGTGTTGTTTGGCAGTTTGGTACTGGGACGTTAACAGGAGATCTTTTGGGCCATGCAGATGTGTTCCCACAGGCCGAACTTAATGTTGAATGGTTATATGATTAGATGACAAACTCGTGAACTTGAAGGCAGATTTGGCACCATTGTTCCCATGAAGTGATGATGGTTGGAACTGTAACTCCTAAACAGTTCACCTTACCATACCATACCATACCATTTTATTTATAAAGCACTTTAAACAGGAACAAGTCCACACCAAAGTGCTGGACAAACAAACACGCAACAGGCAACACAGACAATGAAGTACAACACGAAAAACATAAAAACATTGCAGATCATAAATCAAACAATCCAATACAAATCAGCTGGCATTGAAAGCAATGGAGTAGTAGTGTGATGTGTGATGTGACACTACCGATTGCTGCTTAGAGAGACAAAAATGACTACAAGGCTACTTAAAGAAGGATTTAATAAGAACACAAACATTCTCAGATATATTAAAACTAAAGTTTTAAACCAGTTTGACTACAGTTTGTTTAAATTATGACAACAATATACCATCTCAAAACCCACTCTTTACGGGAGGGGTGGGCAACATTTTTCCCAGAGGGCCTAATCAAATGAAAGGAATCTAAGGGCCTCTTAGAGAATTAGAAAATAAATTTTCTTTAAAACAAATATCCTAGGAGACTTTTTTCAGTCTTTTTCTTGTTGTAGCATAGTAGTTAGCATGCTTGATAAAAATGTGTTTCCACAATAATATTTAGGATGTAAGACTAACTCCCTGTAAAGTTTATCTTGTGAAAATATATTCGCTAGCTTGAATATGCAAAATAATTTTTTTTATTAAAACATAAAAAAGTTCACTAAAAATATGGTTTTAGCCTTTTTAACCAAAGGTTTTTAATGTATTTGTCCAAGATGCTTAATTTAGAGTTCCTTGAATTTCATTGATAAAATGCAGGTTTTGCATCAACTTATTTAAAAGTTGTTTTATTTTCAGTTAAGGATGTTGGGGACCACATAGAGATATTTCAGTGTCCACGTTTGGCCCTCGAGCCATATATTGCCCACGTCTGCTTCATGAGGTCCAAACCCCAACATTAGGAAATAATGATATGTTTTGATTGGTGCTAGATCTCAAAGAATAATCCACAATAATGCTATACGTTGACCAAATGGTCTTCAAGTAGAACACTGTATTAATATCAGTGTATTAATATTGTTAATATAACACTGTATTAAAACCAAGTCTCTCTTGTAAATGAGTCCTCAAGGCTCAATGGTATTAACCTGCCTAAAAAAAGGATGAATGAATATGAAGCAAATATTGTTTTTTTGTATTAATTGTGGCGGTTTTAATCTCATGGATTAATTTAATTGTAATATATAATTGCATGGTTTTAACCTGATCTAATGTTTTCAATTGTTTATAAGTTGCAAGGCTAAAAAAGTATTTAGTATATCAGTGTTAGATAGCAGCAGGAAGAAAAATCATTTTTACGAGCATCAGATGAAGTTGCTTACTTTGTACTTTCCCCCTTAGAAATAAAGCTTTAGTTCTACTTTTTAGATCAATATATGAATTACACAACCTTTAAGTGTATTCTTCCAACCATTAGAGTTTTACAAGCTAATTATGCGCTGGTGCTAACTTTAATTACAATTTGTAGCTGCACAGAACGCTAAAGCTGATAACCTTGGTGGTGACAGTCGTGACTTCAGCTGGCAGTCGCAGCAGTGGCTGGCTGAAAATGAGACTCCTGCTTTTGTC
>JBBPBX010018537.1:6610-25570 GCA_038048925.1 Garcialebias charrua | reverse complement strand
TATATATATATATATATATATATATACACAGTAGTACAGTATATATATCAGTGTCTAATTAGACCGTCACATTCATGACTGACTGTTTACACAATGAACAGGGAAGGGTGTTTCTTTGTTTAATATATATTCTTGTAACTTGATAACTGTATGCTGAATGTGAATAGTGGAGGATAGAAAATGTGAACGCACATTAGGAAGACTGTTTTTATGGCCAGTGCACCACTTGTAAACCTAGTGTGGGACTAGGTATAGCGTGGATCTGATTAACTTAGCTTCATAGTTGCTAACAGCTGCGCTAAATAAACAAGCCCCGCTCCACTCACTATTTTCTTACATTCTTGGGGGTGGACTAAGCTCAAAAATTTTCAGACAGTACATTAGTTATCGGCAGTCGCCTTCCTCTCCCAGTACCAGTATTGGCGATAGGCAAAATTTCCATATCGTTCGGGCTCCAACATTAACCCCTCCACAGTGATTATTTTGAGTCAGAACCTTTGCAGCAGAAACAGGAGCAGCTCTGTGCAGCTCATGGTTGTTATACCGTCTGTGTATTTTGGTGGAAGATCATTTCTTATCTAACATTTCTAAAACAAATTTGTAATCAAATTCTAAATTTTATTTAAAGTCCAAGGTGTAAATAGGGGTGACTTTGCCATGTACTGCACAATACAAAACCAGCAAAAATCCAAAAACATTTCTGTATTTTCTCCAGTAAGGGATGTGAGGTGGTTTGTGTTGATGGTGAAGTGGAGCCCCTGGCTGACTGCAGGAGTGTGAAGCTCTCAGACAAAATACCATCTGAGCTCAGCAGGACACCTTCAGATCCACAGTTCTGACCTTGGTGACGTCAGATTAAAAGCAGCGTGTCCAGAATCTGTACAGTTATGGATGCTGAGAAAGACCCCCCATGTCAAAGAGGGGCACTTGCAGACAGCAAGGACATCAACAACAAACAGGAACTGTGAACGGTCTACATGTATATACAAACAAACACCAAGAAGAGAAAGGAGTATTTGACGCACACTTACTGATATGAACAAATGCATTTCTGCTTTAACAGCAAATCCTCAAACGGTTCAGAAAATATCAGTTTGGATAAAGAACAGCGAACCGACAGTCAGTGAGCGTCTTCGTCTAAGGCCCCAGCAGCCGCTCAGAGGAGCAACTTTTCATTAAAGATTTGAAAAAGCTCATCCCTGAGTTCACGCCCAAGACTTCAGCTAATACAAATTCTAGTAATTGACTAATAAATTATTGTTTTAGTGTTCAGAAAGCTATTTTTCAAGCTCAGTGCTTCTTTGAAATCCTCCATTCTATATTCATATGAGAAGTTGTTCCCTCAGTCTCCGTCAACACTGCACATTCCATATCAGAGTTTTCTGTTTTTCACAACAACAGTCAGCTTGATCTTGCTAACTTTAGTCCAGGAATCAGACGCCAGGATGTTTGTGACAGTCTCTTTTTAACATCATTACAAGGCAGTCAATTCTTTGTCAGGTAGGACGAGCTGAGCGAGGGAATGACCTGCAGCTCTGATCAACATCCTTTGACAAACCAATGTATTGGCCTGTATTCTTCTGGAAATATATCTTTGATACTGAATCAGTCTGTTGTAGGCGAGCGCCTTAGCAGAGACACTGGAAAATTCCAGTGTTAATCCCTTTATGCATGTGAAGAGCAGGACTTGATTTCCTCTTGATGCATGCTGCAAATGTTTGCATAGATGTGTTGTGATGGTGCTAACGTTTTACCAACTATACCCCAGTTTGTGCAGGAGGATTCAGGACACTCCTGCCTGTTGGTCTCCCTATGGACAATGATTGTCACACGATGAACATCGTTTCAGTCAGAATGTATCAGTTTAATGTTTGTACAAAGCTGTTGATGTTGAGCCACGCTAACATGGTTTTACCTTTGAGTGTTTCCATTTTCTTCAATGCGATAACGTCTCAAACTTTTGAGCATTTCTGGTTCTTTTCTCTTCTTCTCCTAGTCATTTTCAGTCTTCCACCATCACTCATAATGTAGAATGAACATGTGCGACACTAATAACTGTCCCTGTGAAACATAACCACCGAGCAGTATGCCCTTGGCTCATGTGTGTAAACCAAGCATCCAAACACTTTCACCTTGAGGATTTATTTTCTAATCAAGTTATTCAAGTCCTTCAACTAAATTATTACAGCCCTAAATACCCACGAACAAAACCTCAATAAGTGCTAAAATCTATCCTCAGCCACGTGCAGCCAATATAAAACGCGTGCTTTGAAGGTTACATGGTAACAAAGAGGCATTTACTGAATAGCATTTTTCCTTTTTCATTGTAAAATGAATGCAACTAAAAGTTTATAGCTGTGAAACTTTACTTTTAACCTGTTTTTCCTGTTCAGGGGAAGCTGTAGAGTGAAAGGCCTGCATACGTACGGGTACATGGCCATCGTGGTCAGTTTGGTGTAGATGTCCCTGCAGGGTTCAGCTGCTGTGTTACAGGTGAACGACTGTGCAGGGGGCATCTTGTGCCTCCTGCAAAACTCCAGAGGACTGCAGCTGTACAGCTGTTTGACCTCCGGCAGGTCTGACTTGGCTGCGATCAGCATACACAGCGTCTTGCTGTCCATGAAGTATTGCTGAGGGAAAACCACACATTACAGCATGATTTAAAGTGCACACCTATTGTAATCTTGACAACGAATGCAGTTCTACCTTGAAGACATTGGCGCAGTATTCAAAGGAGTAAGGGTTGCTGACATCATAAACCAGGCAGACGATGTCGCAGGCTAGATCGGCATCCGTCAGGTAGTCGAAGTCCGAGAACACTTCGTGAAGCTGGAGGGAATCAGTCACTTGTACATGTCAATTGTAAAACACTCTTCTACATGGGAATGACTCGCAGCCACTACCACCCCAATTTTTATCTTACGCAAAACTGACAGACCTACAGCCATGTTTGTGTTTGCTAAGGTCAATTAGCTGTGGCGGCCATCTTGAATCAAGTTGACTCTAAATGTTAATCAGTTGCAGATGTTCATCCAATGACTACTTTCTACAAGTTTCATTAAAATTCATCATTAAATCCTAATATTTCATAAGGTCTAAACATAAAATTTTTCTTATTTTTTTTTTTTTTTACATGTATATATACTCAAGGAAATGTGAAGGTGCTGGATCTTTCTTAACATGTACTGTAAAATCATTTACCTTATAGTCTCGCTATTACCAGAAATGTAAGCAATGGAAACATTGAAGCACTCACCAGCAGGTACTTCTCCTGTCCATACACGTAAGTCGTACTGATGGCGTAGTAGGATCTGTGTTCCTCTTTAATTGTCTTTTGTCGCTGAGATGAAATAAAAAGAGGACATTATGATGAACTTGCCAGAATTTTCTATTTTACGGGAAAAATTATATATATATATAAATAAATAAATAAAAAAGAGATGTGCTTCCATAATGACAGTGAATCTCTGACAGCAGAAGATGCTCTGAAAACTTTCCCTGAAGCATTTTTTGTTCTTGTATGATGGAGATAATCAAAGAGCTCAGCATGAAGCAGAACACGTGCCATCAACAGGACAAAAAACATTAACAGTGGGATCCATTTTAAAGCAATATGAAAAGTTAATATTAAAAATGAATCTGGCGAGGACTATACGCCATACATGGCAAAACCACCCTTTACCACCCTGCAGTGACTGATGCAGAGTTACACAGACCTGAAAAAGCTGAAGGACAAGTTAAAGCATCTCACACTCTTTGTTGTGATGCTCAACACATTCCTGAACAGTTGCAGTAAAACAACAATCCTGCTGAAAAAGAACATTATCAATGTTCTGCTGCAGCTCGTTCCAGCACGTCACTGGGCTGCCACAGTTGATTACCAGTACAGTAGTTTGCAACTGTCATTCATGAGAGAGAGTTGCCGTGAAACTCTTCAATTCATATCAAAGTGTTCTCACTTTAGTTTCTGTACAGGTAATTCTAGAGCACAAGAGTTGTATTGATACCTGAACGGGAGTTCTCCTTATATAAAAATAAATAAATAAAATAAAAACATTTGATACTTCAGCCCCAAATGTCTGGGTCTAACATACTGTGTTAAATATTTATTTTAAAAAAACTGTCCAAAAGCTGGACTGAAGTTGATTTGAAAAGACACACACCTGCCTATAGCAGGTCTCACAGCTGACAGTGCACGTCAGACAAACACCAAGCATGAAGTCTAAGGAATTGTCTGTAGACCTCCGAGACAGGATTGTGTTGAGGCACAAACCTGGGGAAGGATGCAGAACATTTTCTGCTGCTTTGAAGGTCTTGAGCCCAGTGACATCCATCATTTGTAAATGGAAGAAGGTTGGAACCACCAAGACTCTTCCTAGAGCTGACCCTCTAAACTGAGCGATCGGGGAGAAGGGCCTTAGGGAGGTGACCAATAACCAGATGGGAGAGCTCCAGTGTTCCTCTGTGTAGAGAGGAGAACCTTCCAGAAGAACAACCATCTCTGTAACAATCCACCAATCAAGGCTGTATGGTCCAGACAAAAGCCACTCCTTAATAAAAGAAACATGGCAGCTCGTCTGGAGTTTGTCAAAAGGACCTGAAGGACTCAGACCAGGAGAAACTAAATTCTCTGGTCTGATGACACAAACGTTGAACACTTTGCTGTGAATGTCAGGTGCCGCGTTTGGAAGAAACCAGGCCAATACCATCCCTACAGAGAAGCATGGTGGTGGCAGTGGGGCCGGGCCATATCATATCGTTCACAATAATGCCGGTAAAAATAGCTTGCCCAGGCAAAAAAGTTATATCATGATATGCTAATTTCATGACGTAATACGTAAGGGCGCCCCGCTCCCCAACCGAGAGCTTCAAACTGAACTGCGCAGCCCCCCCCCCCCCTCCACCAGTCTGTAATGGTGTAACATTAGCTAAAATGATAAAAACAAACAACGCGCATCGTGGCAACTTCTCTCCCCTTGCTCTAAACTGCGGGTACAGAGGATCAAATGCCTCCCCCTCCTTCCCCCACCCCACTCTGAGCAGCTGCGCTTTGTTTCCCTCGCTCTAAAAACTGTCGGTACACGTGCGGCTCTCCACGGACCAAGAGGAAACCACAGTGAAGTTATTTTCAAGTTGGACGTTGGATATTCGAGCTCCGTGTCTTCATCGGTGCGGTGCTCTCGTCAGTCCGCTTCATGGAGTCATTCATTCACCTACCATGTGACGTGTGCTGCTGACCACTTGACCAGGTCACCCTTGTAAAAGAGATCTCGACAGTGCTGGGCAACGCTAATTAAAAAATCAGTTCCACAATTTCTAAAACGCTTATTAATTTTTTTAGGTCCACAATTGCAAAAGCACAAATGTCTTATGAAAATTAGGGGAAGCTAATCTATTTATTTATTTATTTATTTATTTATTTATATTTATATATATATTTATATATACATTTATATTTATATATTTATATATATATATATATATATATATATATATATATATATATATATATATATATATATATATATATATATATATATATATATATATATATATATATATATATATATACAGGTAGCCCTCTAGTTACGTCAGGGATAGGGACCTACGTGTGTGACTTAGGTCGATTTTGTCGTACCTCGCGGACCAAAAACACATGCCTATCGTAGGTCCGCGTTTCTGACATAGGTCGCGGTTATACCGCTAACGGAGCGCCGCACACATATTTAATGGCATGAGACTGAACAAGCAGACATACTAAGGCCATAAACACGCACAGAACTGCACAACAAATAAAAAATATAATGTCTTACTTTGAGCCGGTGGCCCCGACTGCCAGGCGGACATTTGCGGCGAGCTCCCGGCCGCAGATGGATCCTCCGCGGCATGTCGGCTCGGTGTCTTCGCCTGTGTTAGCTGCTTTGTTAGCTGCTGTCGTTAGCATGTCGGGCGGCGTTGTGGCCGCCGATCGCGGGGCGATCCGCGGCTGCTCCTCCGGACCTGAGACGTCCACAGAGTTGACCGAGTGTTTCCAGCTCATTTATCCGTATGAGGCAACCCTGATCGGGCACACGGAGCCAGCTGACAGTAGCCTCCGGAGCTCCATTGACCGCAGTACAGTTGTAAAATGGCAACCGGAAGTGGCGAGCGGAAACCGGAAGTTGCGTAAATACGATTAATTTCTTATCAAAACGTAAAATTAATAATTATACTTTATTTATAAAGCCATTTAAAACAACCACAGCTGCAACAAAGTGCTATACACATGAAATTAATAACTTTTAAACACAAAAAAAAAAAAATAATATATATATATATATATTTTTTTTTTAATCATATTTTTATTAAATATGATAAAATCGTAAGTCTGAGTTGCCGTAGGTCGCAGGTGTCGTACCTCGAGGGTTTCCTGTATATATATATATATATATATATATATATATATATATATTTATATATAGCCGGCAGCGTTATCAATATTTGCACTACACTGCCAACTGAAAAGTAACAAAAATGATCCTAAAAGGATGAAATTACAAAAATCAAAGGATTTATTTAATACTTTACGTACATATATTCTATTCGGCCACGAAATTAACAAAAAATAGAATGATCTTTTAATCCCTAAAACCACGTTTAAATCTCAAATACACGGGTGTGTCGCCACCGCATTTATACATAAAAGTAACCCAAATACATGAAACTAACGACTCACCGTCGAATGGTCGACACAAAACACACAATAAAATCATCCGGCCACGTTAATTTGGCTTGAAACAGCGGGGTTCTCTACGGATTTATCCATTAGTAACCCAGCACTACCAACAGGCAGACACAGAGTTAGCGTCTATAGGTAGTCAACAGATTTAATGAAAAGTAACTAAAATACATAAAAATAACGACTCACCGTCAAATGGTCGACACAAAACCCTCAATAAACTCCTCCGGCCGCGTTAATTTGGCTTGAAACAGCGGGGTTCTCTACGGATTTATCCAAGTACCCAGCACAAACAGTAGCCACAGAATTAGCCCCCGAGTTCACCTCTGAGTGACCCGGAAGATGTCAAGATGGAATAGTCCATTTTTAGTAGGGGGATAAAGAAATCGACCGTTTTTTTTATTGCGTATTTAATGATCGTTTTCATCGTAACTATAATTATTTTTATGTTAAATGTACATTAACAAGCAGGATCAATGTTAGTGATGTAGGTGACTGCACGGGGCGAGGCGGGGCCGGGGCCACTGCTGAAATGGGACCCCCAGGCATTTACCTACATGGTAGATCCGAGTCTGTTCTCAGCTCTGCCCCCCTCCCCCTCACACCCTTTCCTCCTCTGCTGTTTACGGTGGGGAAAAAGGTAAAACAAGCAGCATAAGAGCTTGTAAATAAGTTTATTGGTTTTTACTGATAGATAATTAGTTATTAGCGGTACTGCATTTTAAATAAAAATAGCACAAATCCGCTTATGAATTATAAAAGTTAGTCAATTCACAAAAACGCTGACAAAAAGTTTAGGTCCACTGTAAGCGGATTAGCGCTTTAGCGCTCCCTAGCGTTCATCTGCCCACCACTGGATCTCGATCTCAACGGGCTCTACCTGGTAAAATAAAGGTGATTGATTGATTGATTGATTTCGGGCAGCCGCGCTGAGTCTGCCCCTACTCAAAAGACGTCACAGTTCACTTAGGGACCGTCAACAAATTTTCGAGCGCGTCACTCTTTGGAAACAAAAAATAATATATTTTACGTGATTTGAGCCACAAATCTTACATCAAACTACTCTCCAAGACTAGGCCTATGAGGCACAGCTGTTTATTTATCATTTTTATACATTTTGTAATTTTTCACAATTTAATATTTCATAAATCTGTGGGTTTTTCCTCAATAGCTTCCATGTCATGTGACCTGTTGAATTCTGCTAGTCTTTATAAATGAGGCACAGTCATTTGTTTTCTATTTTAAGTCATATTAATCATGAAGCGGACTGACGAGAGCCCCGCACCGATGAAGACACGGAGCTCGAATATCCAACGTCCAACTTGAAAATAACTTCACTGCGGTCAAGAGGCAGGTGATCAGACAGATCAGTCAGAAAATGAATCATTCCTGCATGAATAGATGAAGCTGAAACACCAACACGCTTCAGGGTCAGCTGTTCACCTTGTTAACTTGTGAAAGTTACTGTATTCTTCAGTTAGGTAACATATTATGTTGTATGTTACATTTATGCCCAACAGATCTTAAGCTTCATTTTATTTAGTTGTTTTGAAACTACAACTGCACTTTAGTTTTTGTGGTGGATTTTGTTGATCTATATTTTGTGCAGACTTTTTTCAATCTAAATGCCAGATCATTTTTATTTTATACTTGGAGACTGAATACTTTACTAAATAAAGTAATTTCAGTAAAATTACCCCGTTTTTTTTTTTTAAATTTTATATAATACTGCAAAGCAACATGTTAAGTTAATTTTGTCAAATAAATAAATTTGATTTCTGTTTTTTTTTTCCGTTATATCACGAAATGTATCGTTATCGTGATAATGCTCTGAAATATCACAATATAATTTTTGAGCCATATCGCCCACCCATAGGTGGCAGCATCATGCTTTGGGGATGTTTTTCAGCAGCAGCAACTAGCAGACTAGTCAGAATAGAGAGAAAGATGAATGCAGCAATGTACAGCGACATCCTGGATGAAAACCTGCTCCAGAGTTCTCTGGACCTCAGATCGGGGCGACCGTTCATTTTTCAGCAGAACAACGACCCAAAGCACATGGTCAAGATCACATGGAGGGGCTTCAGGACCACTCTGTGAAGGTTCTGGAGGGGCCAAGCCAGAGTCCAGACTTGAATCTGATTGAACATCTCTGGAGGTATCTGAAAATGGCTGCACAGACGTCTCCCATCCAACCTGACGGAGCTTGAGAAGTACTGCACAGAAGAATGGGACAAACTGTCTAAAGACGGGGGTGCTAATGTTGAAGCATCAAATTTAAAAAGACTGGAGGCTGTAACTGCTGCCAAACGTGGATCAATACATTTTTAAGCAAAGGTTGTGAATACGTAGATAAATCTGATTTATTAGTTTTCTATTTTTAATTAATTTACTGCATTCCAGGAACATCCCATGAAACCCGTTGTGAAAATGCTCATCCAGCTCTTTAGGTCCAAGTCAAAGCTGCTCAGATCCTCGTGCTCCACGTCTCCACCACACAAACTATTTCCAGAGCTGACTGTTAAGTACAGCTCACCCCCTGACCAGTGTGTTGTAATGAGATCATCAGAGATAATCACTTTACCAGTCGGTGGCTTCAAGGTGTTGTGACTGCTCCGTGAGCTCTTTGTTGGTGCGAGTTGCTCTGAGAACATCGACATGTTTCTGCTCACCGTAAGGTTTCTGCCCAGAAAGGCCTGGAGGAAGCCGCTCTTCCCGCTGCCCGCGTCTCCGAAGACGTTGCAGCGGAACACGTTGCGCTGCGTCTGTTTCTTCTGCAGGTCGATCTTCTTATCTCTGGTCACTGCAGGGTGAACCACACACACATGCATGAACACACACAGAGGATCAGCAAAGACTGTTGTTGGACACACTGCAGGCAGTAACATCAGCAGCATTCTGATTTCATTGTAAAAGTGCTGAAGTAAAAAAAAAAAACAGGATTGCAGAGCAGACGAATAAAAGTATCAATAAAAAGTAAAAGTAAAACAGATTTTTAACTGAACAGCCAATGTTCCAGTGTTTTTGTGTAGAATGACACAATTATGAGTAATACAGAACTAATTTATATTCATTAGTTTGGAATGATCATGAAATTAAATTTGACTTCCACAAGAATCTATACCTTAAACGTAAACTCACTTCCTCGTCACATTTTTATGAAAAACAGGATGAAATAAAACATGTACCTGTAATTGCTGCTGCTTGAGACTCCTGCTCAGCAGTTATTGAGTAACCGAGGTATCCTAAATACTCCAGGCACCGCTGAACATCCAGATACGTTGTTAACCTGGAAAATTACAACGTAAATAATCTTTTTAAAGTTTTCCTCTCTGTGAAAGCTGCTTCTTGAAGAACGTTTACACAGCCCATTTAAGAGAACCCAACTTTATTTTTTTGTTCTTTGAGCTGAGATTTAGCTTTCTCAAGGAATGCAGCAAATGAAATAAGTGAAATGTAATCGATCAACAGTTTCCCAGTACCGTATTTTCCAGAATATAGGTCACAGCTTTTTATCATTTTTGCATGCCCTGCGACCTATACGGGCGGCCGTGGCGTAGTGGTAATGGCAGTCGTCCCCCGATCGGAAGGTTGGCGGTTCGAATCCCGGTTCCCCACAACATGTGTCGTTGTGTCCTTGGGCAAGACACTTAACCCCAAATTGCTCCCGGTAGGACTGGAAAGCGCCTTGCATGGTAGTCTGCTGCTAATGTGTGTAGCACTTTGAGATTTTCACTAATGAAAAGTGCGTTATAAATTAAATTCATTATTATTATTATTATTATATTCAGGTGCAACCTATTTATGGCTTTTTATAAAATAAGCTGCTTTGTAATCATTTATTAAAAATTAAACTGAGACACACTCTTACAATAATGTCAGCTAACAAATATATATTTTTAGGTGTTTATCCTGCTAAAATTAAAATACCGGTACATGCAGGTCTGTTCGCTGCTACTGCATGTCTGGTGCTGCGCGTGCACGTTTTGTTTCATCAGACGTAGCGAAAACAAATTTTTAAATCCAGCTCATTTCACAATTACGTTCATTTATTAAAGAAAAGTTCAGCTCAGACACATATTTGCTATAATTTTTATCAAACAAATAATTGTTTTTAAGTGTTAATCTTCTTAAAAGCCTTGCTGTGCACTCCTGTGGCAGACATTTGCAGCAGAGCTAAACACGGTCCACATTTTGACGTAGGTGCGACCTATATTCAGGTGTGACCTATATATGGATTTTTCCAAATTTTTGGCAATAATTGGACAATGCAACCTATATTCCGGTGCAATCTATATTCCGGAAAATACGGTAACTATTTTTAACACATTTTAACCACGGTTATGGACAACCAAGCCAGAAGTCCCCTGACTCTGCTTCCTCCATAGAAGACGTGTCGGTGGGATTGAGAAGGTCCAAGAAGTATTCCTTCCACCTCCACTGGTTGAGGTCAACAGCACCCCACCTTCACTGAACAGTGTTAGTAAAGAGCTGGTTTCCACTCCTCAGCTGCCTCCAGAGTCCCACCAGCCAACAAGGCCTGATAGGACTCCTTCTTCAGCTTGACAGCCTCCCTAACCTGGGGTGTCCACCACAGAGTTCATGGATGGCTACTGGGAGAAGCACCGACAAACTTGCAGCCACAACTCAAGGCAGCCACTTCATCAATAAGAGTTCAGAGTTACTTTATTTGTCATTCGCACATGTGGTACGGTGGCTTTGGTGTTGTGACTGCTTAGTGAGCTTTGTACACAAATTATGTAAACAGGGTCTCAGTTACATCCAACTATAAAATGTGTTAGAGGCGTTTAAAATTCCTTATGTTTTAAACTTTTTTCTTTATGTTTTATCATTTTAAACCTTGTGAGTTTATTAAGTGTCTTGAGTTTCACAGAGTTTACTGTGACCCTGTCCCCATTTTTAATCGGTGCACAAGCTGATTGTCAGAAACTGTTCTTGCCATCCATCCATCCATCCATCTTCTTCCGCTTATCCGGGGTCGGGTCGCGGGGGTAGCAGCCTAAGTAGGGAGGCCCAGACTTCCCTCTCCCCAGCCACTTGGAGCAGTTCCTCCGGGGGAATCCCAAGGCGTTCCCAGGCCAGCCGAGAAACATAGTCCCTCCAGCGCGTCCTGGGTCTTCCTCTGGGTCTCCTCCCGGTGGGACATGCCCGGAACACCTCACCAGGGAGGCGTCCAGGAGGCATCCTAACCAGATGCCCGAGCCACCTCAACTGGCTCCTCTCGATGTGGAGAAGCAGCGGCTCTACTCCGAGTCCCTCCCGGATGACTGAGCTTCTCACCCTATCTCTAAGGGAGAGTCCAGCCACCCTGCGGAGAAAACTCATTTCAGCCGCTTGTATCCGAGATCTTGTTCTTTCGGTCATAACCCAAAGCTCATGACCATAGATGAGGGTGGGAACGTAGATCGATCGGTAAATTGAGAGCTTTGCCTTTTGACTCAGCTCTCTCTTCACCACGACAGACCGGTACAGCGCCCGCTTCACTGCGGACGCTGCACCTATCCGCCTATCGATCTCACGCTCCAGTTTTCCCTCATTCGTGAACAAGATCCCGAGATACTTAAACTCCTCCACTTGGGGCAGGACCTCCTCCCCGACCCGGAGAGGGCATGCTACCCTTTTCCGGCTCAAGACCATGGCCTCGGATTTGGAGGAACTGATCCTCATCCCGGCCGCATCACACTCGGCTGCAAACCGCTCCAGTGAAAGTTGTAAATCACGAACTGATGAAGCCAGTAGGACCACATCATCTGCAAAAAACAGAGAAGCGATTCTAAGGTCACCAAAACGGATCCTCTCAACACCTTGGCTGCGCCTAGAAATTCTGTCCATAAAAGTTATGAACAGAATCGGTGACAAAGGGCAACCTTGGCGGAGTCCAACTCTCACCGGAAACGAGCCTGACTTACTGCCGGCAATGCGGACCAAGCTCTGACACCGGTCGTACATTTATCTTGCCCGCACGATAAATTCACTAGTTTTCCAAGAACAGATAAACCCGGAAATGTTTAACCCAGCTTTATCGCCTGAGAAGATGTGATGAAACTGTGTGTTTGGCCTTGCTGATTTCTGTTTATCTCTGTTACTTGCCTGAATAAAAGACGGACTCAAACTCCAGCAAGTTGGAGTTCATCCTGATCCTGGTCAGTGGTGGATTTCCCCTCTTCGGAAAGAGCCGTTCAAAATCTCACTCTGTTGTCTTGTGTGAATTATTTTATTTTAGGTTCAAGGGAAAAAAACCTATCAAAATGTAAAAGAAAAGCAGTAATAACATCTAAGATATGAACTAAGAAAAGCATAAACTAAAAATAAACTAAGCACTAATAGCATAAAAACATTATGCCGAACAGCAGCACGAACATGAGTCTGTGTGAGCAGATGAGCACAAATGGACACGGCAACATGAAACAGATCAGCAGCAACACGAGGTATTTTTTTACAGTGGTTATTCTGGTTAGATATTCATGAGTCTAACAGCCTCAGGGTAGAAGCTGTTCCTCAGTCTAGTGGTTCTACACTTAATGCTCCTTAACCTCCGTCCTGAGGGGAGTGGGGCAAAAAGTGTGTGTGCTGAGTGAGTGGGGTCCTTCATGATGCAGGTGGCCCTCTTCCAGCACCTAGAGGTGTAGATGTCTAGATCAGTGTTTTTCCAACCTTTTTTGAGCCAAGGCCCAGTGTTTTCATTGAAAAATTCACGAGGCACACCACCAACCAAAATTGTAAATAAAGATACAGTACTAAGAAAAAGTCTGTTGGATAAAAGAGGAAACATTTCTACAATTTTTAACCCATCCAGAGGACCTAATTTAACTTTTTTTTTCCCCTGCTTGGATTATTGCGCACCATCAGGAGGATGTTGTATGTGATGTGTCACGTGACACTTTGTGATTGGGCGAGTTTTGGGCGGTCTTTAACAGATTTTTGGGCTGGAAAACCTGGACTCTATCTGGCAACACTGTTACTGACACGCCTACTGAATTGATTGACAGGTTGGGTGGGGAAAAAAAGGCGAGAGCCGGCAGCTTCTGCTGCAGCGGTGTTTTGTGTTTATATGTAAATAAAAAGTTCTAAAAAAATAAAATAAAAACAGGGAGCGCTGGTCCTGCAACCCACACATTGGACAAGAAATCTGTAGAACTTCACGCAGCCACGTTGGACCAGAGTTTAATTCGCTCGTGACAAATTCATTCATTTCTCATCATTTCAGTCATGGAGTCAGCGGAGGAGAAAGCGATCACTTGACTTTAGGCAAAAAAAACAAAAGAAAAGTCCAGATCAGGGATGAAGAAGGGGAATTTAATACATTTGTGTCGCATACAAAACAGTCCGGCGCCGGGCAGTTTATTGTGCGACAACACGCTTGCGTTCGCAGTCGTAAAAATTGAGCTTTGCATGTACATGCCCTGCGGGGATACGTGTGTGCCTCTGCGTACGAACGGCGTAGAGCGGCGTACGGCCGAACGCAGATAATCAATTCGTAAGGAGCCAAGATGGTGTAGTGGTTAGGGCGTTTGACTTGGGACCCGAAGGACGCGGGTTCGCGTCCCGGCCACTACACATCTTGGGGTGTCTATGAGTGCACACCTATTTCTCCAGCTCCCCGAGCGCCTTCTATGGCTGCTCACTGCACCGCCTGGTAGGTGGTTGGGTTAAATGCAGAGACGAATTTCGTCTGTGTATGGGAAACATACGCAGATGACAAGATTAGACAATTATTATTATTATTATTTTCATAAAATCTTTTTAGACCAGTTAAGTGAAATTGGATAATTTCCACGGCACACCTGACGATCACCAGTGGTTGAAAAACACTGGTCTAGATGTCATATAACAGAGGCAGATGGTTGTGGAGCATTAAGTGTAGAAACACTAGACTGAGGAACAGCTTCTACCCTGAAGCTGTCAGACTCATGAATATCTAACCAGGATAATCACTGTAACAAAACAAAAAAATAAAAAATCACTGTAATGCCACTTTAATTGGTGATATGTGACTTATCTGTGCTGCTGATTATCCATGCTGCTGATCTCATGCTGCTGATTAATCATTCTGCTGTATTCATTCATACCTATCTGCTCACCAACGACTCATGTTTGTGCTGCTGTTGTTTGCGTTGGATTGTTTTACATTATTAGTGTTTAGCGTACCGTATATCTTCTTTAATCTTCATTTTACTGTTTCTTTTTATACTTTATATTTTGCTATTTTTGCGTGTAACTGGGGCCCTCAGTACATAATTTTGTTTCACCTCATGTACATGTGGTGGAAATGACAATAAAGTAGACTTGAACTTGAACTGAGTCACGGAACATGGTCGATGTCTCCCGCCTCAGCTGGGATGTGGTTAAAGCTCTCCTGGAAGTGTGAGTTGAAGATTTGTCTGATGAGTTTTCTGCCAGGAGTTTCCCAGCAAACCCTTCCCTAAACATCTGGGTCTACTGGGTCTGTCCGGCATCTTCCCCCGCCATCTGATCCAACTCACTACCAGGTGGTGATCAGCTGACAGCTCAGCTCCTCTCTTCACCCGAGTGTCCAAAACAAATGGCATCAAATCAGACACAACTACAAAGTCAGTCATCGATTTACGACCTTGGACGTCCTGGTGCCAAGTACACTTATGGACACCCTTATGTTCGAACATGGTGTTTGTGATGGACAAACTACGATGAGTCCAACAACAGAACACCGCTCCAGTTCAGATGAGAGAGGGCGTCCCCCCCTCAATCACGCTCCTCCAGATCACACTGTCATTGCCCACGTGGGCATTGAAGTCCCCCTTCAGAATTCAGGAGTCCCCAGCAGGGGCACCTTACAGTACCCCTGTTAAAGACTCCAAGAAGGACGGATACTATCAACTGCTGTTGGACGAGTAGGCACAAACAACCGTCTGAGCCCGTCCCCCCCCCCCACCCCTAATATACATTACAGTATAAAGAACTAACTCAAAAGACTCATGAATACTCTGGATCATACCTCAGGTGTTATGGTGTTCAGAATATAACAAGCATGCCAGCATCCAGGAAGTCACTCACTTCTTCACATCTGCCTATCCTACAATACTACTACTTACGTCCACTGGGAGAGATAGCCCTGGTATGTGATCCAGCCCTGATCGTTGGTGCAAACTGTGTTATTAACATCTGGACCCCAGGGCATGTAGGGGAAAACATCAAACAGGTCCTTCAGCTCCTCAGGCGACAAGGCACAGTCACGGTCCTGAGAGCCAAAGAAGAAGGTAAATGATCTCAGTGGGGTTCAAAGCAGAACAGTGAACAGAAATGTGAGAACATTGATGAGATTTTTGTTCTTTGGATACATTTGAATTGTGCTCATTTCTACCTGAGACAACAAACATGACAACGTGAAGTTTATATTTAGAATTAGAAACTAATCCCTAAAAACAGACAGACTTCAGCACAGCCTGTCAAGGCTCACCCATAGCTCTGCGTATGTCCGTACGCGTGCCCGTACGCGTGTACTGTACGCAGACAGTTCACCCGTACAGCTCAGCGTACGTTCTCGCGTTCATTCTCGTGTTTTCGCTCCAAATTCTTGACGTCATTTGAGCAGCTGCAGCCCAGAGCGTTTACCTACGGGACAAATTGAGGTCGCTGATTGGTCATTTGCTGACACGCCTACTGAATTGATTGACAGGTTGGGTGGGGGAAAAAAGGCGCGAGCTGGCAGCTGTGCAGTGTTCTGTGTTTATATGTTAATAAAAAGTAAAAAAAAATAAAAAATAACAGGGAGCGCTGGTCCTGCAGCCCACACATCAGACCAGCACACCATGAAAATCTGAAGAACCTCCCGCAGCCACGCTGGACTTGAGTTTAATTCGCTCGTGACAAATTTGTTCATTTCTCATCATTTCAGTCATGGAGTCAACAGAGGAGGATGAGATCACTTGCCTTTTGGCAAAAAAAAAACAAAAGAAAAGGCCAGATCAGGGATGAAGAAGGGGAATTTAATACATTTGTGTCGCAAACAAAACAGTCTGGCACCGGGCAGTTTATTGTGCGACAATGCGTTTGCGTACGTGGTCGTAAAATTTGAGCTTTGCGTGTACATGCTCTGCGGGAATACGCTTGTGCCTCTGCGTAGTATGTGCGTACAGCTGCGTATGGACGTATGCAGAGCTATGCGGGGGCATTTACTTTTACTTTCACCCTCAGACTTCCCTTTTTGACCCTGAGCTTATGCTCCTGTAAATCCCTCCTCCATGCCAACAGGTTAAAGTGCACCTCAGCAGGGTTAGCAGTGAGAGTATTTTGGTTCGTGCTGAGCAGCTTTCTGTTGGTCAGAGTCAAGAGTACCTTTATTGACATTGCACAAGTTTGCACCAGTACAACGTGAATATGTACGCACAGTCATCCTGAAGGGGACTACGTCTGTGAAGCTGCTGCTTATCTTATCAGCGCGGCCTCTCTCATCCGTATCAGGATGAAGTTACAGGTATGAAAACAAGGAAAGAACCATGAGGGTAGTAGCCATTGGTATTACAAAAAAGATATATCACATTTTGTCTTTCAGGACACAATATGAGACATCAAAAAACTCTACCAGCAAGCACAGTTAAGACAAATCACATTTGCATTTGAGGGCGAAGCAGTGAGATAAGTCCATGAGCTCCATTCAGATTAGCCAGAGTTCTGATGATGACGTGATCAGCCAGCCTTATCTGACTCAGAGGACACAGAAAAGTTCTCCGGGGGGAGGGGGGGTTGCGACAGAAGCTTCATTTCTTCAGTTGCTTCAACTCCGGAGATTTTGTAGTCAGCCTGTCCAGGTTGCTCAGGGAGTCTGATTAGATTAGCATGATTTATCTTTAGGGCAATCACAGTGTTCTTTCTGTGGCCTTGAGTCCAGGTGGCTGTCTGGGATCCAATACACTCCAAATTATGGGAAACTTTTCACCGACCCGAACTATGAATCATCCCCCAGATGTGACCCTCCTGGCTGCATACGAGTCCCAAACCTTACCGGTGGTCTGCGGTCCTCTGCCGCCTCCACTTTGCGGTTCAGTTCATAAAGCAGATGATTCATGGATGTCACAACTCGGATCACAGACTCCGTCTGAGAAGGAAGCTTAGTCAGCGCGTTGATCGCCTCGGAAGTCTTCCTGATTTTCCGATAGAAGAGAACTCCACACACGCCAAAAAGCAGAGCACCTGCTATCATAAATCCAATTATGAATATACAGTATCTTCCACATCTTCGACAGAAAGCACGTCCAGGCATAGCATCTTCCACTCCCCCCAGGAATCCATGATATACCCAGCTGCATGCGACTGCAAAGGGCAAGCCGGTTCCCCAGGACTGGAACGCTTCGTAGAATTTTTTTTATCAATAGAGTTAACAGCCCACGAAACCAGATCCATCGACAATTTGCGTTCGAGCGAGCACTGAAAAAAAATAAAAACTGCAGACAAGACAAAGTGGCAAAGCAGGGAGAGGAAAACTCAGGAGGGAAGGAGGAAAGCTGCTGCTCCGCCCAGAGCCGGAAGTGAAAGGGAAAAGGTGTGCCTTCAGGGCAGAGACTGAAGACAGAAAAAAGACACAGACCTTGTCATGTTTGTCAAAGACGCTCTGCAGGAAGAGATAGGCGTTGTGATTGAGCTCAGTGGTGCAGTCTGGAGGAACTTTCAACCTGAACACAGGAACGGATGCATCTCAAAAAAATTGAACATTGTGAAAAACTACTCATTTTTTTATTAGTCGTGTCAGAAGGTGAAACTTTATATAGAGATAAGAGTCTGTGATGAAGTGAAGACTCAACGCAGATTGCTGCTCAGATAAATAGTGTTCTTAACTTACTTTTTATGTATGTTAATGTTTCTGTTGTGAATCCACATTGCTTTTTTTCCTCATTAATTTATTCATTCATTTAAAAGAAACAAAACAAATAAAAAAAAGAAAAATCAACAAATGAAAAGGGTGCAGAAAGAAGAAGGAAATTCTTAACAGTAGTCCCACGTTAATCGCAAGGGACTGGTACCATCAAGCCCTGCTTGAGGGTATGCTTGAGTAGTACACATAGTAAGTAGTAGTTTTTTTATTATATATATATATATATATATATATATATATATATATATATATATATATATATATATATATATATATATATATATATATATATATATATATATATATATATATATATATATATATATATATATATATATATATATATATATATATTTATATATATATATATATA
>JBBPBX010018536.1:31656-45487 GCA_038048925.1 Garcialebias charrua | reverse complement strand
TTCCTGAAAAATGAGACGACCAAACCAAAGTCCCTTCCTAAAGGCACGGTCATAGCTCATGTTCATAAAGCTGACATAGTCACCCAGATACAGCCAAGCCAAGTACCCCATCAAAGACTTGATCCGGCAGTATTCAATTTTGGTGAATCCCTCATTCCTGAAAGCTGGAGAGTCAGACTATCACAAAAGCTGGCTGAGCGACCTGAAGTTTTCTCTTTGACCGAATTGGATGTTGGACTTGCAAAAGGGGTTGAACACCACATCCGACTAAAAGATGCCAGACCATTTCGAGAACGGGTAAGACGCTTGGCTCCCGCAGACATTGATGACGTTCGACGACACTTACAGGAGCTTCTGGCAGCTGGCATAATTAAAGAATCTCGTTCGCCATATGCTTCACCAATTGTCATCGCAAGAAAGAAAACTGGCAAAATTCGAATGTGCATCGATTACCGTACACTTAATTCCAGAACCATACCAGACCAATACACACTTCCGAGAATAGACGATGCCTTGGCCTGCCTCACGGGGAGTCGCTGGTTCTCTGTGCTTGACCTTCGCAGTGGCTATTACCAAATTGAAATGGCAGAAGAAGATAAAGAAAAGACTGCGTTCATTTGCCCTTTGGGTTTCTACCAATTCGAACGTATGCCTCAAGGGATCACTGGTGCCCCAGCGACATTTCAGCGATTAATGGAGAAGGCAGTAGGCGACATGAATCTTCTCCAGTGTCTCGTCTACCTCGATGATCTTATTGTGTTTGGTCGTACTCTAGAAGAGCATGAAGAGCGCCTTCTGAAAGTGCTTGATCGCCTGAGAGAACAAGGTCTAAAACTGTCCATAGATAAGTGTCAATTTTGTCAACCCCAAGTCAAATACGTTGGTCACATCGTGTCTGCTGCTGGTGTCTCAACAGACCCTGACAAGATAAAGGCAGTGGCGAACTGGGAACCTCCAATGAACCTAAAATCACTGCAGTCCTTTTTAGGGTTCTGCGGTTATTACCGCAAGTTCATCGCCAACTATTCTGCCATAGTCCGGCCCCTCACAGATCTTACAAAGGGGTACCCACCAACACAAAAGAAACGAAAGAAGAATGAGGGCTTTGTCACACCATACTACCACCACTCTCAGCCATTTGGTGAGCGATGGACGCCCGAATGTACGGAGGCATTTCAAAAAATTGTCCAGTGTCTCACTCACGCCCCCGTCTTGGCCTTTGCAGACCCTTCAAAGCCGTACGTCCTTCACGTCGATGCCAGCCTTGATGGGCTTGGAGCGGTCCTTAACCAGGAACATTCTGATGGCTTACGTCCTGTTGCATTTGCTAGTCGCAAGCTGAGCCAGTCAGAGAGAAACTACCCTGTTCACCAATTAGAATTCTTGGCATTGAAGTGGGCAGTTGTGGACAAGTTTCATGATTATCTTTATGGGGCTCGTTTTACAGTGAGGACGGACAATAACCCCCTCACTTACATACTTACAACCGCCAAGTTGAACGCAACGGGTCATAGGTGGTTAGCCGCCCTCACCACTTACGATTTTGACATCCAATACAAACCTGGCCGAGATAATGTGGATGCTGATTGGTTGTCCAGAAATGCAATTGATGATGACCACAGTTGGAGAATAATATCCCCCGCTGGAGTTAAAGCTCTTTTCCACCCTGTGGACAGAACTCAGTCCTCCGAGCACTCAGAGCGACTTATCGATCAACTAGGGGCCAAGCCGAGTGCTATTCCTGATGCATATGCTTGTTTTACTCACCTGCAGTTAAGTCCTTTGGAGAGACTAAGCAAAGTAGATCTGGCCAAAGCACAAGACCTAGATCCTGTGATTGGTCGTGCCAAGAAAGCAGTTCAAGTTGGGGTCTGGCCCTCCAACGGACATCCTGAGTTATTGCTTCTACAAAGGGAAAGTTCAAAACTCCTGATGAAAGATGGACTGTTGCACCGGAAAGTTTCCAGACCTGATGGCCGCCAGAACTTACAACTCGTTCTCCCAAGTCAGTTCCGACCACAAGTACTCAGGGCGCTTCATGATGATTCTGGGCACCTTGGAATAGATCGCATCGTTGAGCTATTGAGAGACAGGTTTTTCTGGCCCAAGATGGTCTCCGATGTTACCGACTACATCAAGAATTGTGGCAGGTGTGTTGCCCGCAAAACCCTACCCCAACGGGCTGCACCACTAAATCAAATCACTAGCAGTGGCCCTCTCGACCTGGTCTGCATAGATTTTTTATCTATTGAGCCTGATGTGAAGGGAGTGGCCAATGTCCTCGTGGTTACAGACCATTTTACCCGTTACGCCCAGGCCTATGTCAGCAAAGATCAAAAAGCCTCAACCGTTGCCAAGATTTTGGTTGACAAGTTCTTTATTCACTACGGACTGCCTGCGAGGATTCACTCTGATCAGGGACGTGATTTTGAGAGCCGATTAATCAAAGAGCTGCTGCAAATGTTGGGCATAAAGAAGTCAAGGACGACTCCTTATCATCCCCAGGGTGACCCACAACCGGAACGTTTTAACCGCACCCTCCTATCTATGCTGGGCACGCTCAATCCCTCTCAAAAACAAAGGTGGAGTCAACATATCAGTTTGCTGGTTCACGCTTACAATTGTACGAAAAATGACTCTACCAGTT
Source organism: Garcialebias charrua (assembly GCA_038048925.1). NCBI lineage: Eukaryota > Metazoa > Chordata > Actinopteri > Cyprinodontiformes > Rivulidae > Garcialebias > Garcialebias charrua. Next base: position 42,840 of record JBBPBX010018536.1, on the reverse strand, counting down.
ATTCACCATACTACCTCATGTTTGGTCGTGAGGCTCGTCTGCCAGTTGACATATGTTTTGGGACATCTCCAGATGGCAAAGATCACCAAAGTTACCTTCAGTATGTTGAAAAGCTAAAAGCAGAGTTGCAACAGGCTTACCAATTGGCACAAGAAGTTGCAGACAAGAGCCACCAGCGCAACAAAAGATACTATGACACTAGAGTAAGAAATCAAGTTCTAGAACCTGGAGACAGAGTACTCATTCGAATGACAGGTGTACCTGGCAAGAATAAACTGGGAGATAAGTGGAACTCAAGCCCTTATATAGTGATGGAAAAACTGCCAAGCTTGCCGGTTTACAAGGTAAAGTCGGAAAAAGGTAGAGTCGTTGTCAAAACTCTGCATCGTGATAATCTCCTACCTATTGGACACCTGGTTCGGTTTCCTGATGATCATGAAGAGAAACCAGAATACCACCGATCTGAAACAAGGTCCTCAACAAAAATCCAGACAAACATGCATGATGACAGTGCAATGCACGGAACGGACAAGGAGCTTCTGTCTGATGCGGAGGAAGACGATTTGTGGTACCTATCCACTGCTCAGAGAGAGTCGGTTTCCCAAGCACTAGATCTACTGGCAGACCACGTCAACCGACCAGAGTCTCATGTCACTACAGACCCCACAACACCTTCAAATAGTGCTTGTCCGACAGAACCTATGAGTGCTGTCACAGCCTCAGAGGCTGCGAAGGGACCAGAGGTTAGACAGCTACCTGACGACCCGGTGGGGGCCACAGGTCTAGCTGGGGAAGCGACCCTTTTGGCTAGTCGGTCTGAAAGCATTGCAGAGCCCCTTAATAATCATCAGTCACGACGAGAGATTAAGCCAGTCATTCGGCTCAGTTATGACAGGCCTGGACATTCTTTCGACGAGCCATTAGTGATAGTACACCGTGGAGTGAGAATCACCATTGGAAGAAGGAGCCATGCCCCTGTGGTCCAGTGTGTGCCTCCTCTAGTTTAGCTTGGTTTTTTTTTTATGACAAGTAATTTAGCCAACAAGGGTAAATTGAATTGTTCTGCGTAGATAGTCCGATGAGGGCATCTGGACTTTTAGAAGGGGGAGGATGTAACCCCTTGGGATATATATATACAGTATACAGTATAACTCTTTTTTCCTACACACCTTAAACATGTTCTTACATGCAATGCATTGTAGGCCTTTTTACTTTAACACTAGAAGTCCCAGGATTTTCGACCTCCCCCCAGAAGTCCTGAAAGAGGGTCAAAAGACCCTTAGTCCAAACCAACCATTAGTGGGTCCACATTAGTGGGCCATTAACTGCCTTTTGTTATAAATATGCGTGCACACAACTCAGACACCCCCACCACACCAGACTGCACAAACTGCATTCCAATGTTTCCACCAGGTAAGTAAGACTCTGCTTGCACTTCCCCCCTTAGTCAGAAGAGAGGCCCTGACCTGAATTCACACATAACAGACCCTGAAGTTATCTCACAGTTGAACATTTTGGGACATCCACTGAACGGAAAGCTTTGTCTGCTCCAGAACAGTTTTATGCATAAAATTGTCTCATTCTGCTGTGCTGACTATCCTGTAACTTTGATGTTCTGTCAAATAAATTATTTTGCTTACAAGTACTGTCTCTCTCCTTGTCCTTGGCGCATGTATATACGGTGCGTGCCGGCACATGCAGGTGGCCCATTGCTGTGTTCTAAAACATGCTTGACCTATTGTTGTCTGTCACCTGACGGACAGACACAGGTCACATGACATGAAGTCAACTGACGGACCGACATAGGTCACACGACATGAGGTCAACTGACGGACCGACACAGGTCACATGACATGAGGTCAACTGACGGACCGACAAAGGTCACATGACCTGAGGTCAAGTGACGGACCAACACAGGTCACATGACCTGAGGTCAAGTGACAGACCAACACAGGTCACACGACATGAAGTCAACTGACAGACCGACACAGGTCACATGACATGAGATCAAGTGACGGACCGACACAGGTCACATGACCTGAGGTCAACTGACGGACCGACACAGGTCACATGACCTGAGGTCAACTGACTGACCGACACAGGTCACATGACCTGAGGTCAAGTGACGGACTGACACAGGTCACATGACCTGAGGTGAACTGACGGACCAACACAGGTCACATGACCTGAGGTCAAGTGACGGACCAACACAGGTCACATGACCTAAGGTCAAGTGACGGACCAGCACAGGTCACACAACATGAAGTCAACTGACGGACCAACACAGGTCACATGACATGAGGTCAACTGAGGGACCGACACAGGTCATATGACCTGAGGTCAACTGACGTACCGACACAGGTCACATGACCTGAGGTCAACTGATGGACCGACACAGGTCACATGACCTGAGGTCAACTGACTGACCGACACAGGTCACATGGCATGAGGTCAACTGACGTACCGACACAGGTCACACGGCATGAGGTCAACTGACGTACCGACACAGGTCACATGACCTGAGGTCAACTGATGGACCGACACAGGTCACATGACCTGAGGTCAACTGACTGACCGACACAGGTCACATGACCTGAGGTCAAGTGACGGACTGACACAGGTCACATGACCTGAGGTGAACTGACGGACCAACACAGGTCACATGACCTGAGGTCAAGTGACGGACCAACACAGGTCACATGACCTAAGGTCAAGTGACGGACCAGCACAGGTCACACAACATGAAGTCAACTGACGGACCAACATAGGTCACATGACCTGAGGTCAAGTGACGGACCAACATATGTAGCCCACTGAAAGGGACCGGGGGATTTAGAAGCCAAGTTCACTTGCGCAAAAAAGCGCAGCCTTAGTCAAATTAGTGTGCCCCCTCCTGTGGTGCGCCAGTAATGGCCTTATTTACAAAACAAAAGCGCCTGTTAACAGCTCATTATAGGATGTTAGCTAAAATCCTTTGGGTCACTCGACCCGTCTCTGGGTTCCAAAGGTAAAAATGTTGAATGACCCTTCTTTGGGACTTCTAGTGTTAAACAGTAATAATCACCTTTTACTTAATCTGGCTAATGTTTTGCACTCACATAGTGGAGGTTTTACACACTGTAAAAGTCCTTAACATTATAGTATGTACAAGTATTTTCAATTGGCTTAAAACACCCAGTAAATGTAGCGTTTTTGTTAGTAACTGTTATTTACCACTGCCAGTAAATGCATCGTTTCATTTGTCTCTACCGTACTGATCAGTCGAGGGCAAAATCAAGTTTAAGCAATTTGATTGGCTGTGGTGGTCTGGGGTGAGAGCGTTTAAGTAATTTGATTGGCTGTAAAGATCTGGGGTGACAGTGTTTATGCAATTTGATTGGCTGTGAGGGTCTGGGGGAAAAAGCGCTGCTGGAGGTGGAGAGAGAGTTGGTCGGCAGCCGTTGATGAACAGGTTTGGATCAATACCGCTGGGACTTTTTGTTTTAGCTAACATTGAAGCTACAAAACTTTTCCCTGGACGTTTTTGTCTGTTTTCTGGAGCCACTGAACCGGACCACGCTCAGCGTATTGCTTGGATGTGGAGCTGCGGACCCAAACCACGCTCGTGAACAGGAAATTACAGTTGGACTGAAGTTGGAGCAGTTTCATTGCAGTTAGTTCCAAACTGGTAATCCATGGTGGGGGTGAGTAACCCATTCCTCGCTGTTGTTCTGGGAGCCGCCATCTCTGGAACTGCTATTCTGAGGATGATAGCTCACTGAGTCCCTTCAGGCCTGCAACGTTTTAGAGCTAACTGACTGCTTTGTTAAGTCAAGAGACTGAAAAGTGTGGTTAATTCACTCAGCCTTGCCTGCTGATTTTTTGAGACTGAAAAGTGTGGTTAATTCACTCAGCCTTGCCTGCTGAAGTTTTGAGACTGAAAAGTGTGGTTAATTCATTCAACCTTGTTTGCTGATTTTTTGTTGTTGTTATATGTATTCTGTTTGAGGGGTTGTTTTGTACAGTTCTGAGACAGTCTGGTTGCACTAACTGTACTAAATGTTTAACTGTGCTCTAATCATATCTGTCAAGTCTCCCGTTTTGGCCGGGAAACTACCGTATTTTACCCCTCTTTCCCGTCGTGATCCCGAATTATTATTTTCCCGGAAATCTCCCGTATTATAACATTATTAAAAAAAATAAATAAAACATTCCGGTGCCTCTGTCACTAGCCTCGCGAGAACTGCCACCTGCAGTCGCCTCGGTGGCAGTTCTCGCGATGTTTGTGCTGGCGCGGTCGAGAACAAACCCGGAAAAACACAGAGATGGATAAGTAACGAGAGAGGACGCGTACCTGCCAAAAAAGTTAAGATTTCGTGTAAATATGTTGAAAAATGGGACAGCGAATTTATTTTCCTAAAGTTTATGCGTTTTTTAAGATTTGTAACTGCGACTTTAGTCTCATGGGGGAAGGAACGATGTCCGTCAGCATGAAAAATCCGTCAAGCACAAAGGTAGGCTTATCAGATTGTGACCACATAACTGGTTTGAAAGAGGCTGATAGGTAGTTATTTTAGATTTCTTGTAAACCTGTCTTAAAATGTAGGGGTTCTGGACTTTGGTTGGCTAGTGCAGGGGGCTGCAACCTGCGGCTCTGGGGCCACATGTGGCTCTTTGGTCCCTCAGCAGTGGCTCCTCCAAGCTTTGATCAAAACTAACTTTAAACTGAATTTTATTTGTTCTTATAACAACAAAAAGGGCTAGTTTTAGCAGTTTTTCCTGTCATTTCCTTTGCAAATGTGTGAATACTAGAACTAATAGAAGGAGTAAAACATAAGTTAACTTTATTTATTTGAAGTAGGATATTTAATTTTTCCACAATTAAAATAATTTACCTAGACCTGCATAGTTCATTATTTTATTTTTTAATTGGGAAAGATCACATTATTTTTTCCTTCTTTATGATAATCTGGTCTTTTTTAGTCTTAAAATGTAAAAATATCAACAAATCATTAGATATTTTCAGCTTTACAATGGCCAGAAAACTACCGGTCAGAAAATTGTCCTTTAACAAACTTAAAGTGGTCTGTGGGCCACCAGTTGAGAATCCCAGTTGGCTCCGGAAACATTTAATTTAGTGAACAAAGGGGCAGAAATGGCTCTTTTGATCATAAAGGTTGTAGATCCCTGGCCTAGTGGGGTGGCTCGGCGTACCCGGCAGAAAATTTCCCTTATTTTTAAATACAAAACTTGACAGGTATGGCTCTAATGTGCATTGCCCTACTGACCAGTACAGTTTATTAAACTGGTATGTTTTTTCAACTTTACTATTTTTCCTATTCCTTCCGTATTTAGTATAATGTTAAATTTGCATGACATTTAGATTTTAGCTGGATTTATCTAGTTTTGATATTGGGCTCAGTTACACACTCTATTTACAGCATAGGCTGTCACCAAATAACACACTTATTTCATATTGTGAAGTATTTCATAGAGTGTAGGTCAGAGAAACTGGGCGCTGTTCATAGGGTAAACGTGAACAGTGGTTACAAATTCAACACTGAACACATGCACAATTCAAAAAGAGAGGGAACAAAAGAATAACTACGGTATTTTTCATCCTGTAAGTCGCAGTTTTTTGCATTATTTACACGCCTTGCAACTTATAGGCCGAAGTGACATATTTATGGATTTTTTCCCGATTTTTATAAACCATTTTTAGCTGAGATATGACCGTTTACATTAATTCTGACTGAAAAAAAAAAAACAGTAATACTTGATGGGCCCTATACAGTAGTAGTAATAAGTGTATGGCATGCTGTTGTATCATGTGATAGGAAAACATGCCTATAATGACAAATTAAAAAAAGTTCAAGACATAAACAACTGAACTTTATTTATTATACTACTGTATTTATTATACTATACTTTATACTTTATTGTTTTTTCTTGCACTTTTTAGAATTCACCATGTCCTGGATGACTGAGAATCTTCACTAAATGACTCAATTGGCCTGCCATATTCCCCCACCTTTCTGCTCTCTGCTTGGAACCTTCAATCCAGCTGCACCGCTCCGGCAAAATGCAGCTAATTTTACCATTAAAGTGCATTTATTAAGAAAATGATAGACTGAGACACACCTCTGCTATAATTTCGAGCTAACAAATAATTGTTTAGGTACTTTTCTTGTTAAATGTCGGCGAAACAAGCCGCGCTCCTCTTTCTTGTTTCTCACCGCTGTGCGTTCACAAAGGACACAGGCAGCGAAACATTTTTTTTTTTTAAATAAAGCTGATTTAACGATTAAGGTGCATTTATTAAGAAAATGTTAGACTGAGACACACATTCGCTATAATTTCGAGCTAAAAAAAATAATTGTTTAGGTACTTTTCTTAAATGTCGGAAGATCAAGGCGCGTTCCTCTTTCCTGTTTCTTTTCACAGACATGTCAATATTAGCCTCGCCTCAACCAGCTGTAGGTGCGAACGCACACTGACCAACGATATGACGTCATTGTTTTAGCTAAGGTCCTACTCGGAACATAAAAGTAGAAAAGATAAATAAATTCACAGACATGTTTTTAGACGACAGAACGAGAAAAATATAGTTGTGTAGGTTTTAAAAAATTTAATACCTCGTCAGATGACGTTTATTAATTTTTAATACTTTTTAATGGCCTTAATTTGTGTTAATTTCATTTACTACCTTTTAATACCTTTTACAACCCCGCGGATACGCTGGAATTGAAACACTGCTCAGACCACTGATTGAAATAAATCAGAAGAAACAGGAAGCAACATATTTATGACAAAGACATCTGGGCACAAAGAGTTTGTCCTCAAGTTTGAGATGAAGAAGGAGATCACAGAAAAAATGATGCTTTTGTAAAAGCAGAAAAGGTAAACCATTTTATAAATTTGTGGAATGGCTTCAGAACTGAGAAATTCCTCTGCTCCACAGTGACAAAGGATGCAATTCAAAGCACATTTTTATAGACTAAATAAATACACATTTCTTGAGTGCACATCCGTCCCCAATGTGCAGCTGGTGCAAGCGCAAGCAATTTTATTGGCAATGATCTCAGCAAAGTGGCCTGACGTTCAATAACCACATTATAAATTAAGCACAGTGATTAAATAAAGAAACACTGCTATTTATATGGCATTGCATATCTGTTTGCCTTTGAAAACAAATGCATGGCAGAGTGGGTCTTTAAGGTAATTAATACTGTACGATGGGTATGGGTGCAGCAAAGCTCAAAAAGAAGAGGAAGCAAAGAACACTTTAAAGTTGCTAAATGTGTCAGATTATCCACATTTTAAGAAGAAAAGCTCTAAAACCTCACAGAACTGTCAAACGGTGCCTGCAGGTGGTGAGGTGTGCTATGTATATCCGTGAAACTGAGTGAAGCAATAGCATTCAGTCTGACATTTGTTTTATGTAAACACTCAGAACAGATTCAGTATGAGTTTATTTTTACAACAGCAAAACATTTTGAGGAAAAATCCTGGAAATATTAGAGCAACTATAGATGAAGAAATTCGTGGATGAAGACGAGGCCCGAGCCATAACAGCTTCTACTCTGTCCTAAACTACAGTACAGTCTGAAATACAAAAAAATATTCTTCTTTCGGCTGCTCCCTCCCTCAGGGCTTGCCACAGTGGGTGAACACATGAGGATTTGGCTATTGATTTTTGCCGGATGCCCTTCCTGACACAACTACAAACCGCTGAGCTACCACAGCCCTCTGTGTGGCTCGACATGGGGTCGTGGCTCATGATAGGAAGGTTAAAGGTCTTGCTCAGAATGAGGTTGGAGGTGGATGGGGGCACTCCACCCACATTTTGGTGTTACAGTTAGCAGGGAGATTCAAACTGGTGACATTCCAATCACAGGTTTGCTTTTCTAACCTCAGTCTGCACCACTGCTCCCCCATAAAAGTTACCTGGAGGATAACGGTGCTCAACTCACGTGCAGATCAGCAACACAAAGTTAGAAATTCAAGCTCTGACCAGATCCTGAATTTAAATTAAAAATAAATACTGTAATACTATTAAAATATTAAAAATATGTAAGCTAATCTGTAAAAAATAAAAGCCACTATTTAAAATTTGTTTTTTTTTTTACAGACTATTCTGGTTAATATGATTTTCATCTCTATGATCTTACTTGTGTGTTTTTATATAAAGATGTGTGTATTTTTTTTAAATAATTTCATTGCTTGTTTGTTAGAATTCTCCCTAAAGTTTTGGGTGGTTTTAAAAGTTTTATCTTTTCCCATCAGACAAGCTCCTTCACTGTCCAGTTTTAAAACTCTACTAAAAACACATTTTTACTCCCTGGCTTTTAGCACAGACTGAATTTGTTCTGCACTGTTTTTATTGTTTTTATTAATCTTAATGTTTTAACAACAGTTTTATTTTTTATGTGTTTAAATGTTCTTGATTTTATGTGTACAGCACTTTGTTGCAGCTGTGGTTGTTTTAAAGGGCTTTATAAATAAAGTATTATTATTATTATTATTATTATTATTATTATTATTATTATTATTATTATTATTATTATTATTATTATAAAAAGCTTAACCTGTAAGAAGAAACTACAAATTATGCATTATATGAAAACGCTGATATGTGCCGGTGTTTTGTCCCTGATTACATTAAATCTTTGTGTTAATGTTTTTTGGGGGGGCTTTTGTGTTCTGATGATTAATTTGATAAAAATTAAATTTAATAAAAATATGTTTTGATTTGACCATCATATGTGGTTTCATGTATTTAGAGTCAGTCGACTGACAGTTTTCTGTTGCCTTGACTGATAGCAAAGCAAAGCTTATGTTATATTATGTTGTTTATTTGTCATATGCAGGTTAACACAAGGTCAACAATGAAATGTTCAGGATGAGAAGAACCAATTGGACTCGAGAAAATTAAAAAAAAGGCTTACAGGCCAATAACTTAAACATCTGAACAGGAATTGTATAGAAACTACATAACTGGATTTGTTATGGTAGCATTTCATCAGTGAGTTCAGTCAGTTTATAAAACTCAAAGTTCTTATTGGAGATTGACCTGCACAACTACGGTAAACACTACGACTCATTGAATAGAAAAGTCTAATTGTAAGTCTAATGTCAGTGGCCTTATGGAAGTTGATCAACAAGAAACAAAGACATTGATGATAGACACTGTAGAGTCTGACATTCTGTTTTCATTCTGAAGGACAAGCAGCATAAATGTAAGGAAATTTATTACGTAACGTAAAGTTAAAGATTCTGCTTTAGTCAGAGTCAGAGAGGTTTCATTGTCATTTTATCCACGTACAAGTACATATTGAAACAAAAGAGCGTTCCTCCAGGATCACAGTGCAACACAGAACATAACGTGCAAAAAAAATAATACAACACACAGTGCAGATACACAACTTGCATATCTGCACTGTGTGCATATAGGCAAGTCTGTTGGAATCAGCCTCCCAACATCACAGACATCTACACCTCCAGATGCAGGATAAGGGCCACCGGCATCATGAAGGACCCCACTCACCCAGCACACACTTTTTGCCCCGCTCCCCTCAGGAAGGAGGTTAAGGAGCATTAAGTGTAGAACCACTAGACTGAGGAACAGCTTCTACCCTGAGGCTGTTAGACCCATGAATATCTAACAAGGATAATCACTGTGAAAAATGATCTATTTCATATTGCTGTGTTCATTCATACTCATCTGCTCACACAGACTTGTGTCCATGCTGCTGTTTGGCATATTGTTTTTGTACTACTAGTGCTTAGTGTGTTTTTAGTTATAGTTTTTCTTATTTCATATCTTAGATCTTATTACTGTTGTTTCTTTTACACACATTTTAATGCTTTTGTTGGATGTAACTGGGATGTTGTGTGCACAATTTTGTTCCATCACATGTACAACGTGTGGTGTGAACGACAAATAAAGAACCTTGAATCCTTGAATCCTTGAACAATAAATACAAACTGTCCTATAATAAATGCAAAGAGACATCTAACCTAATCTAAACATTCTAATCTAAACAAGTAATTAAGAGACAAGACCAGAGACACGTATTGTTGATACTGTACTTTTCGCTGTATAAGTCACACCTTTTGCATAAATTAGCATGCCCTGTAACTTATACAGCAAAGCAACTTTTTTTTTTTCTCCATATTTATAACCCAATTTTCGGCTGAGATCTGATAATTTCATTAATTCTGCCACTAACACTAACATTTTCAGCCGCTAGAGGGCGCTTGGGTAATATGGCAAGTCAAGTGTGTTATTAATAGGTAAAAGTAGCTATTAATGAAACACTTGGCTTGCCACACCAAGCCACCTTCGTCTCGCTCTGGAACTCCTGGAGCAAACATCAAATCAGCTGCATTTTGCCATGCTGTCCAGGCTAAATGCAGCTGATTTCACCATCAAAGTGCATTTATTAAGGAAAGGTTCAACTGAGACACACCTTTACTATAATGTCGAGCAAACAAATACAGGTAGTCCTCGACTTACGACGTTTCGGGGTTACGAACGCGCTCCCATTGAAAAGCATTGTTCGAGTTACGCGGTTTATGCGCCTTTACACCAGAAAATACGGTACCGAAACTCAGCGGAAATTTACAGGAAGAGGGGGGAGCTTGATGCGCGCTCAGTGGAAACTTACAGGAGGGAGGGGGGAGCTTGACGTGCTCAGTGGAGCAGGAGACCTCATTGTTTGGGACAGGCTGACCGGAGCAGAGAGGCTAATATGCTAACAGACCTTACTGTAAAACTCTGGACCGCACGCAGATACCTTGATGTTTGGAGCGGAGGTTTACGAGGCAGAGAGGCTACAGCTGAGCAATGAGCTAACATGCTAACAGACGTTGCTGTAAACGCTGTGGACCGCGTGAAGCTGCAAGACCATCTCCCAGTAAGAAATGAACTCTTTTTTTCCTTCATTATGGCTCCGAATGTATGTGTTTTTTTGATAATTATGTAGGGTAACGTGTAAGGATAGGCTAAGTGCTTGTTAAAAATACAGTACTGTACGTATGAGGTGTCGTTTGGACGTATTTTCTGACTTACGACGATTTTCGAGTTACGAACGGGCGTAGGAACAGAACTCGTTCCTAAGTCGGGGACCACCTGTAATTGTTTTAGGTGGTTATCTTGGCAAATTTTAAAGAAATGCACATTAAGTCCTCCCTCTGCGCACT
>JBBPBX010018536.1:13804-31097 GCA_038048925.1 Garcialebias charrua | reverse complement strand
TGCGCACTCCCTCTTCCGCAAATTGACTTTTGAAATGCAGCTGATTTGACCGTCAAAGCACATTTATTAAGGAAAAGTCAAACTGAGACACACTTTTGCTTTAATTCCGAGCAAACAAATAATTGTTTTTAAGTGATAATCTTGTTAAATTCTTGTTAAAGTACAAGTACTCCAGTGCATGCACCCCCGGCCGCCATTTGGCAGCCAATCGATTTTTGGCACAATACCGACCAACATTTCTGGGTGGTCAGCAGTGACGCATAATAAACACGATGTGTCAGCGGTGACACATAAAAGATGTGACTTGTACGGTGAAGCGATGTGTACCGCAGCAAGTACGGTACATGTGTAGGTGGTACATGAGGTAGAAACATGTTCTGGTAAGTGTCTAGCAGGGCAAAGATTTTCTATTTTCTATTTTTACAACATAAATAAAGATCTTTAGTAGAAAACATGTATCAGACATTGTACTTACAAGCAATTTGACTTTTAGCCCATGAATCATTTCAAAATTAAAACTGTAAAGGTGGTGCTAGATCTGGCACTTTGGCTCTTTGTACACAAAATAAATAAATAAAGATTTTTTTTTATGTATTTATTTTTAATCATTTTAAAGTTGAAACATGGGCCAAAATGTACAGGACTAGCATTAGGTGTCAATATAGAATTTCAGTTGTACGTTATTTGTTTTGTGAATAACATAAATTCAAGGCCAAAATTTGTTTTATAGCTGTCAAACCTATCAAAAGGAACATTAAAACTTTTTTAGTCCACTAAACTCTTTAAAACACATCATGTAATAATAACTGCAATGTTGCAGTACTGTATCATAACAGAATATGTGTTCAGGAACACTTCTAAAAAACATGTTTTGTGAACAAGTATGAGTGCATTTTAGGCATTTTTAAATAGATCCACTGACAAACTTTTGTCATGTTTGTAAGTTCAGTGCTTTTCATTCTTAAAGGTTCAGTATGCAGTTTCTGTAGAACTGCAGCACTTAGAAATATTTTCAACAGGCAAAGCATTCTGATCCCTCCCCCTCAGAGCCATATGTGGCTCTGCCCCCTTGTGGTCTGTTGAATTTCAAATTCAAGCTCTGTTTTTATTGGCTGATTCAAATTCAAGCTCTGTTTTTATTGGCTGGTTACAAACTCTGTTTTTATTGGCTGGAAAATGGCGGGTCACCTTTTCTTTTTAGAAATGCTTATTTACCACCTGGAGAAGCAAGGGGACAATATTTTTTTAATTTTTTTTTCAGAGATTACCTGGCTAACATCAGTCTGTCAGGAGGTAGTGACAGAGTGAAGAAATATGTTCATTAAAAAAGCTACATACTGAAGCTTTAAATCCAAGTGGTAAAAATTTTAGGGAATATCTTGAAATTGACATACAATCATTCCATCGATATATCTGCAAATAATTACTAAAAATGACTCTTGATGGTTAGGCCTCATCTACAGTGAACCACATTTTGTTTGTACTGTACTTTGTTTTTCTGGCTCAACTTTTACAAGCATAGCCAATCGTCTTTAAAGTACCGCATTGACATTAGCCACCATGAGGCCAAATTAAACCTTTTCTTGTGTCGATCACTGCAAAGATTTCATTATAAATCATTTATCACTGAATACAATGAATATGCCGATAATGAAAATACATTAAATTCAGATGTCTTTTCTTTGTGCGCACCAAACAAACATGTATTTCAAACCCGTGGATGTAAATGACGCTTCAGAGACTGAGTTGTCAGATTCAGGTAGTGCCTCGTCACAGATTGTAAAGCTCTGGAGCGGAGCTCACCTGTAGTGACAATAAGTCGGCCTTCTTCACTGATGTCCTTCCTGGCAGAATTGGATGCAACACAGCGGTAGACACCTTCATCTTCTTTAGTCACCTCCAGAATCTGAAGAACCCCATTGGGAAGGGAAATGAACCTGTCACACAGAGGAGAGTAAAACAGAGAGAAACAACAAAATAATACATGACTCAATGCCCTGAAGCATGAAGCATCCAACAAATCAGCTCTACTTGGATCCTGCTAGGTTTACCTTCACAAGGCTCAACTTTATTTCCCAATAATAAAACATTTTAACCACTACAAACAAATAAAACCAATGACAGTCTCATGTACTTAAAGAAGATGGCATCTCACTCGTTGTTTGTTTATTTTAGAATTGAAGAATTTCAAAAATCACCAGATTAGATTATTTTTAATGCTTTATTCATATTAGTAATATGCTCTTTGTCAGTTTTATTTTAGATAATTTTAGGCTAAACACTTATGACTCATTAAAACAAGATAATTAGGACCTTGTAGATAAAATGTCATTCTGCTTCTTTTTTTTACTTTTCCCACAAACAACTAACAACCAAAACATGACCACATCAATAGTTTATATTCAGTTACTGTTTAGCCTATGTTTAAAGCACTACTGGACTACATTAGCCATCTCAGGGCACCATACAAAAGCATTCACATAAATTATATAATTTCACTTAGCAAAAAAACAAATAGATAAAAACTGTCATAGCCAGCAGATTGTGTAAATCTTCACTTCATCAGAATTGCTCATCCTGAGCATAACAGTGGTGACAGTGGAAAGAAACAACTCCCTTTTAACAAGAAGATCTCTCTATCAGAACCAGGCTCAAGATGGGAAGTTATATGCTTCGACTGGCTAGGGTTAGTGAGAATGGGAAGAGACAAACATAAAATGACTGGTCCAAGTTTAGTTTCTATGGGAAGACAAGAAACACATGTAAACAACGTAAAAAATACAGACATGAAGAGTAGAGCAAGTAAAGACAGCAGCAGAGCGGTCAGTTTCTTGCCCAGCAGCAGTCTAAACCTATAGCAGCATACCAGTAACTAGTAGCTCAAAAAACCCAAAGTCATCCTTAACTATAGGATTTATCCAAAAGGAACGTCTTAAGTCTAGTCTCAAATGTCGAGAGAATTTCCGCTTCCTGGACAGAAACTGTAGGTGTGTTCCACAAGAGAGGAGCCTGAAAACGGAACGCTCTGCCTCTCCATTCTACTTTTAGAAACCACGAGTAAACCTCTACAATCTCTGATAAAATTGGAGAGGGGACCAAAATAAATTTCGGAGTCTGGCATTGTTTTGGCCAAGTTCATTTGAAATGAATGCAAGGCAAAAGTAGGTGGAATGGTAATGAGAAAAAAAAGAAAATGATTTTATAAGGATGGCTGCAGAAAAAAAACCATTAATAAAGAAAAGACATTTGCAAAGAGATAGCAGGAATATACTGTATGCATGAGGAAAAAAATGTAGGTTGAGAGTTAAAAGGAAAAGAGAAAGACATGAAATAATATCAACGAGAACAAAAAAAGAAAGAAAAAGAAACATTGAAGCAGGAGAGAACAAAGGAAGAGAAAAGCCACTGATGCATCAGCCATCCTTTGGCTGATGTTACCGAGAGGCCATTAATATCGCCTGGGGCAGCAGAACAGCACCCCACCAATCAGACCTTCTAAAGCAGTGAGCTGTTTGCAGGTCATGCAGGGCTACAGCAGTCATTAACAGTTCACACTGAATAAAGAGACTGGAAATAAATTCAAGGGCTTCAGGGGCATAACAAAATGTCCATATTGTTAGTAGCAAATGTGTTTATTTGTGAGAAAGAACTGAGAAAACAAACTCTTCAAGATGTAACCACAGGTTTATATAGGCTACTGCATATTTGTATTTTTTTTTATCTGTGACTTAACAGAAGGATTACACAAGGGGATTGTTTTTTGTTTTATTTTGTTTTTAAGAGTTGCATTTATTTTTCAAAGTCCTCCTGAGATCTTGATGTCATTTTAAGAACAGCTCTATTCTTAGGCTTCTCACTGGAAATTGACACTTTAAAACAAAATCCATGAAGCTAATTCACTCGAGCTGACAGATAATTGTGTATTGTATAAAAAACCTGGTTGTTGGACATATAAACTAATAGTAAATGGACTGCACTTATCTAGCACATTTCTATCTTATCAAGATACTCAAAGCACTTTACACTACAATGTATTCCCACATTTACCCATTCATACAGCACTCAACTAGATCTGTACAAAGAATAGTCAGTGCTTTATCACATTCATACACTGATGGGACACATCGGAACAAATGAGGAGTTCAGAATCTTGCCCAGGGACACTTAGGCATGTGACTGCTGGTGGAGTCGAATCCCCAACTCTTGCATTGGAGGACAACTGCACTAATCAGCCACAGCCACCCCAAACTATAAAAAGCAATGCAATTTTTCAGATTCCTTAAGATTTACATGTACATGTAAAATATATACAGTATAACAACAAAGGAACCTTTCAGATGATTAATTTTTATAAATATTTTCAATTTTACTGTCTGGATTACACATAGGCTTCACAGTAAGGTCAAGATGGCACAGAAATGTCATGTGAATTCATTTTTCATATTCTTACTCCTATTCATTAAAAAAATCTCAATAGTACGGTGGCCGAGGGGTGCAAACGCGCTGCAAAAAGAAAACAGCGCTCCAAAAGTTGAAACACGCATTACAATGAAAACAACAGCGTTACAAAAAGTTGAAACACGCATCAAAATGAAAACAGCGCTCCAACAGATGAGGCGCACTGCAAAAGATAAGTCGCGCTCCCAAAAGGGGACGACCTGCAAATACAGAACGAGCTGCAAATAGAAAAGCCACAACGGAAGTGCTCCAGACCACTAGGGGCAGTCGAACAAAGAACAAATCATAAAGCATATTATAGTTTTCGGAATGGCAATAGTTATTTGTGTATTTTAACTTATTTATTACTGAAGAATATTTTACACATCGAAACTATCACGTTGTATTTGTTTTAAGACTGTGCGATAGAGAGGCAATGTATTGATGCTCGGTTGGCTTAGTGGTCTAACACATTGCCTCTAATGTGGGAAACCTGGGTTCGATTCCCGGTCTCGGAAATTTTTGTGGTATTAATTTCTTTTTTTTTAAAGCCTTTTGTTTTGGATAAATCGGGTGGAATAGATAAATACATCTACATGTTTATTCTTTGTTGTTGCTTGGTTTATGTTGGTGGCTAGAGTTTTAGTTTGTTTTAGGCAGCAGGCGTGGGGAGGAGGTTGGGGGTTGTCACGCCTCCTCCAGCAACAACCTAAAACAAGCTAAAAGTCTTGCCAACAACATAAACCAAGCAACAACAAATAATAAACATGTAGATGTATTTATCTATTCCATCCGATTTATCCAAAACAAAAGGCTTAAAAAAAAAAAAATACCACAAAAATTTCCGAGACCGGGAATCGAACCCAGATCTCCCACATTCGAGGCAATGTGTTAGACCACTAAGCCAACCAGGCATCAATATGTTACCCCTCTATCGCACATTATTAAAACAAATACAATGGGATAGTTTCGATGTGTAAAACATTCTTCAGTAATAAATAAGTTAAAATACACAAATAACTATTGCCATTCCGAAAACTATAATATGCTTATGATTTGTTCTTTGTTCGACTGCCCCTAGTGGTCTGGAGCACTTCCGTTGTGGCTTTTCTATTTGCAGCTCGTTCTGTATTTGCAGGTCGTCCCCTTTTGGGAGCGCGACTTATCTTTTGCAGTGCGCCTCATCTGTTGGAGCGCTGTTTTCATTTTGATGCGTGTTTCAACTTTTGGAACTGTTGTTTTCATTTTGATGTGTGTTTCAACTTTTGGAAAGCTGCTGTTTTCATTTTGATGCGTGTTTCAACTTTTGGAACGCCGTTGTCTTTTTGCAGCGTGCTGTTCTGTTTTTGCTGCGCGTTTGCACCCCTCGGCCACCGTACAATAGTTTAAAATCTGAAGCAAGTTAAAAACTTTAATTTTAACTTCTCACTGCAATGATTGTTGTCTATTCTTTGCTCTTGTTAACTTGAGTATTAAAGAAGTACTGTTGTTGTATTGTGATGGCGGGAGTTTGCAAATTACATCACTCCAAAATGAGGGGTTTAGCGCCAACAAGAGGTAAGCAGTACAACAATCTTTTAGTAACTCTGCACACACAGCACAAACAAAAGTACAAAAAAAAATTCTTAAAGGGGACCAAATATTGGTTTTATAAATTTTTATGGTATGTCTGTGGGCTATCCAGACCATGTTCATTCAATTTAATACACAAAATAATTCTTAGATAATAAAATATCCCCTTTCTAGTTCTGCCTTTTCTCACTTCCGTTCAGAACGACCGGTTTATGATAATGAGCTCTGAAGGCCACGCCCTTCAAAAATCTGTTTACATTAACTCCGCCCTCCAAAGGGTTTACGTTAGCATTTCATGCACTTTAGAAATGGCTAGTGCTAGCTTAAGATAACTTACCGAAAGCCGTATGCGCGCGCCGCCATTTGCTGCACCTGTTAGCATTAGCCCACCCGAATCCGAGGCTAATGTTAGCTCGTTCCTCCTCCGCCCGCTTAGCTCCGCTTAGCTCCGCTCGTTGCATGCGGCGCTTTGGGAGCGATCGCAGACACATACACAAAGTTCACCGAGTGTTTCCAGATAATTTATCCGTATGAGGCAACCTCTGATCGGAGCACGGTCCTCAAAAGCCAGCAGCTCCCGGCGGCAGATGGTCCCTTCGCCGGCATGTCCAATCCCCGCCCGCTTTGCTCCGCTCGTTGCATGGTCAGGCAGCGGTGATCTGCTCGTTTTATGTCTGCCGGCTGCTCGTTGGGAGCGATCGCTAATACGCTAAAAATTGAACTAAAACGTAAAAATAACAATTATACTTTATTTATAAAGCCATTTAAAACAACCACAGCTGCAACAAAGTGCTGTACACATGAAATTAAGAACATTTAAACAAAAGATGAGATGAAATCAGGAAAAACAACCGTCACGTCTTTTATACTGAAGTGGGTTGAGCCTAACCAGGGGTTGCTAGGTGAGGGGCTGGACTCAGGTTTGGGGTGGGTTGTGGCTGCGGCTTGTGACGTCACAAACCGCAGGATTTGAAAACGAGACATTTATATCCCTGAAAAATAAATCTACTTAGAGTAAATATACCACTGGGTGCATTTATTTGGCCCTAGGACTGTTTTTTAAGAAGTAAATACCCAAAGCAGAGTAAAAAAACATTAAAAATGAATTTTGCATCTTTGGTCCCCTTTAAACTTGATTACATCACTCAAGATTAGCATGTAAATAAAAAAAGTGAACACAGTGCGGTCATTTCATAAAAACTAGAATTATTTCTACAACCATGTCTTAGAAATGAAAAATGCTATTACTGCACAGCGAAAACAATCTGGAAAAAATAAAAATATCGCCTCAAAATGAGCTGCCACTTCGTAGGTTCGTATCAACATTCAAAATCTGCTGAGTCGGTTTAGCCCACTGACAGCATTTATGTGTGCAGGGATTCAAACGACCCTTAATGAATTTTGACCCACATCTTACAGCCCAATGAGCACCGTGTGAGTGACAGTTAAACATATTGTATTCATTAGTTGCACTTGCAGGAGTCTCAAATGATATTAACTGCAATAAAGTCATATGTTGTCACTTTGCTAATTCATCTGAATAGAGAAAGCACATACCAAATATACATGCATATATTAATAAAAATATAATACCACAACAAAATACAAAGTGAGTTTACCTTGTTTCATCAGGGATGGCCACTCTGTCTTTTTCCCAGGTTATAACAGGAGCGGGGACACCTTCAATTCGGCACTCAAAGCGAGCAGATTCCCCAGAGAGCACCGTTTGCGATGATGGCTCCTGATAGAACCGAGACAGACCTAAAGGGACCAGAAGTAAGATTAGTGGTTTACACATTGAAGCAAGATTGTCCTTGAGGAGACATATAGAAAAAAAAAAAACCTACGGTAATCAAATTTAAGATGTGTATCTCAACCTTTATTGTTGGCCTTTTTCACAAAACAGATATGTGACATGACATGACATCTTTTGACCTCCTCAACATTCAAAAAAGGCGTTAAATACAAGAACTCTGTGTACAAGATCTCATCAACATTATTAATCGAACCGGCCATGTCCTGATGATGTGAGCTTAAGCAAATGAAGATGGAGTTGTAGAACCACGGGAGGCATGTAACTCAGTGAAGTTTACATGGCACTATTTGCATAGAATATTTAATAACATCCAATTTAACTTTTGTAACTGGCTGATAAACCATCACTAATCTCAAGGCACAGTGGCAGCTTTTCCTTTGATGCTTTGGATGTTTTGGCTCTGGATTTCTCCTTTGGGTATTGCAAAGCAGCAGAGGGCAGCAGGGAGTATGGTCTATGGGCTTCTAACCTCTTACCCCCACATGCTGTTGGAAGAAAGAACTTCTTCTTTTTCTTCTTTCGGCTTTTCCCTTTTCAGGGGTCGCCACAGCGAGTCATCCTCTTCCACCTCACTCTGTCCTCTGCATCCTCTGTCCTCACTCCAACTACCTTCATGTCCTCTCTAACTGCATCCATATATCTCCTCTTTGGCCTTCCTCTGTGTCTTTTTCCTGGCAGCTGCATTTCTAACATCCTTCTACCAATATACCCACTGTCCCTCCTCTGGACATGTCCAAACCATCTCAGTCTGGCCTCCCTAACTTTATCTCCCAGTTGTTCAACATGTGCTGTACCTCTGATGATCTCATTCCTGATCTTATCCATCCTTGTCACTCCTAAGGAGAACCTCAGCATCTTCATTTCTGCTACTTCCAGTTCTTTCTCCTGTCTTTTTGTCAATGACACTGTCTCCAGACCATACAACATAGCTGGTCTCACCACTGTCTTGTAAACTTTTCCTTTGACCTTTGCTGACACCTTTTTGTCACAAATCACTCCTGAAACTTTTCTCCATCCGCTCCATCCTGCCTGGACTCTCTTCTTCACCTCTTTACCACATTCCCCATTTTCCCAACCACTTTGCCTGCAGCCCTGACTGAGAAGAGTAGAGTGGGGGGGAGGATGAATAAAAAGAGCACAAAAAGAAGACAGAGAAGGCATCCAACAACTGAAAAAAAATAATAATAATCTGGAAAATGCTAACCTTAAATGATATCAGCTAGGCATTACAGCTTAGAGTTACATTCACAAAAAAAATAGTAATAATAATTTGCAAAACACAAATACTGTACTGTATTACATACAATTGTGTTAAAGGACCACACAATGAAGCTTCTAAACATACTACAGTAGTTGTTAAGCAGGAATTCAAATTTCCGTAACAGTTTTTCCATTTGAACATAATTGCAAAACTAATTCAAGCCAGGGCTGCATGTTGGTAGTTGGTAGTCACTCTGACACAGCCTGCTCTTTGAATTAAGAAAGCCCTCTGGAAGGAGGGCAACACGTTTTCTGTTACAAATAAAGTCCAGTTGTTTTTGTATTGAACACTTTATCTGATTTTATCATGTCCTGGATGACTGAGAATCTTCACAAGCATGTTGGTAGTTCCATTAATCAGTAACCGTGTTTCCATCTATTTTCAATTCGAATTTTGAGCAAATTTTTGAAAATTCGCAAAAATGTAAATAAAAATTAATGCGAATCAGAAGTGTTTCCATCAACTGGCTTGAAGCAAATCCACCAGGCCACGCAAAGCGGCATTACGTCAGACGTCAGCGTTACGCATGTCTACTGTAAACAGGAAGTTCATTCAACCTTTATGTATACAGGGTAGCCTCGTTGAGTCACGGGGACTCATTTACAAGAGGGACCTGTCTCACTCACATCAAACAACCATCCACTCTCACACTCACACCTAGGGTCAATTTAGAGTCACCAATCAGCCTAACAAGTAGTAGCGAAGTAGCGGTTGAAAACAGGAACCGAACCACACATCTCGGCAAAATGGAGAGAATATTTCAGGAATGTGTTGCTATCGGGCAAGTTGTATTTATTCTGTCATGCCAACTAGTTTTAGCGATGTTACAGCGGAAACAGCTGATCAGTCACATGACGTGAATGTTCGCTACGTCAGAACTGAGTCGGCAAATCTGTTTCCATCTCTCGTTTTGCGCATCAGCTCTGTTTCGAAAAACCCAAAAACCACCTCAAGCGAGCGTATCAACTTTTTTGCGAATTAGAGGAAGTTGATTCGAATCGTGCCGTTTCCATTCACCTTTTCTGATGCGATACTTCAAAATGCGCATCAAGAAACCTTGATGGAAACACGGTTAGTGATGTTGCCTTGGAGCAAGAAAGTCCTGGGGTTGACTCCTAGCAGGGACTTGTCCCTGGGCAAGACATTTAATCCCTCATTACCTCTGATGTGTGTCCCATCGGTATATGAATGTGATAAAGCACTTATTAGTCTCTTTAGTATGATTTGTTCAGTTAGCTTTGTGGAAATCTAGTAGAGTGCTGTATGGATGGGTAAATGAGGACACAGATTGTAGTGTAAAGCGCTTTGAGTGTCTTGATATGATAGAAAGGCGCTATATAAGTGCAGACCATTTACCATTACAATGGTTATTTTGTCTTAAACTGAAGCTTTTTGAATCCAGATCTTAGGGTGGATGTTTTTGGAAAACAGTAAAATTGTGCATGTGCACTATGGCTGGCTGCAGTTAATAGTTGGTTTATGTGAGTAGAGGAACAACAGGAACAGTGGTGGATAGCTGGGGGCTGTTGGTGCTACTCACCCAATGTGTGTAGTGCTACTCTTATCAATGTGTAAGAGCAATCCAACCTCATCATTGGTCCAAATGAACATTTTTGTATTCACCAATTTGGATGTAACTGTTTTCTTGCTCAAGACTGTAGTGATTGTGTACTTGCCCATGTCAATGACATACAAAAATCACAGTGCCAACTAGTGACCTGGCATGGAAATAACAGTGGTTTTAACAAGAACAGTACAGTATATGTGTAAACATGACTTTTCTACAATAAACTGAAAAAAAAAACTAAACTTTCCAGTAAGGGTTCACATGTTAACAGTGCCTGATTTCTTCCCACAGTGCAAAAAAGATGCATGTGGTGAGATGGCAATACAATACTAAACTGACCCTAGGTGTGAGCATTAATTAGTTAGTTTGTTACTAAGTGGACTTGTGATGGACTGGCATCCTGTCCAGAGTGTATCCAATCTTTTGTCCAATGACTACCAGAGAAATAATCACCAGCTCACCGTGACCCTGCAGAAGGGCAAGCAGGTATGAATAGGCCTGCCACAATAACACATTTTGCTGGGAGATTAATTGTCTCAGAAATTATTGTGATAAATGACAATATTGTTTGAAATTTGACAGAAATTAGTAATTATTGTAAACGCTAAGAATAAATGTTGGTTATTTTTTTGTGTGTAGTACCTTTTTGACCACTGGATGGCAGTGGAAGACTGTTTGAACCAAAGGATGGATAGTGAAGAAGTGAGCAGCATGTCCCTTTAAGAAAAATGGGAGGGAGGCCCCTTGACGTGACATAGGCTGTCTCTTGTTCCTGTTTTTCGGTTCTCGAAATGGCGGACGCTCGGTATGGTTTGAGCTCTTTAGCATAGCATTTGTCACACAAAGCTTTTAATTAAAAAAATCAGTAAACAAGTTCTACTCTTCTTTTTGCAGTGAAAAATTACTTTTTAGACCAAGGCACATGTTTCAACTGTGAATTAGTTTTGGAGCTTTTACAAGATAAGAGTTTTTTTTTCCCCGAGGTTGGCCTGTTAGCTTAGCTCATAGCTTCTCAGCTTAGCTGCTTTTAACAATCCAAAAACACAATTTTGAACGGTTAAAACAGATTTTAAAGAGAAAAGAAAAAGGGAAAGGTCAGTGAAGAACACTGGAGTTGAGCCTTTTGTCATCCAGTATTCAGTAGAAAGAGAGAGACACGAAGAATTGATAAAGCGAATGAACAAAAATGAGGTTGATAATTTTCATTTATCATGCGATTGATTTAGTGTTTATCACGACAGGCCTAGGTACAGTTTAAAAAAAAATTTTTTTAAATGGATGTATTTTTTTAGACCAAATGTATGCAAACTGAAAACATGCAATAATTATACAGTGAAGCTTCATTTATACATTGTTGGCAAACATGTAAACCTGGACATTTTTCTATGTTTTCATTTACTACCTAATTATTATTATTTTTTTACAAATTCACATTTTTTTGTAAGGAGATAGGGACCAAAATGGTTTTAGCTTCTTACTTAACTTCATATTTAAAACTATACTATTCTGATATTTTTTTTCTTCTTTCTATTTGAACTACCAAACTGACATTAATTGAAAAGAACACAAAGGTTGCTTCTTATCCTTGGGCCACATTTTGTCCACATGCCTTGAAGATGATAATGATGTACAGATGATGGTTAGATGGATGTACAAATATCGGCACCCATTTTCAAAATGACAAGCATGAGGTGGAATTAAATTATTACCTGCAAGAATAAATAAAAACATTAAGCTATTTTTGTTTTCTTAGTGAGAAAGCTTAAGCACATAATCATATGACTAGAGGTCAGCAGCATTTTAGTAAGCATACAAGTTGAAAACTAGCTAACTAGCAGTTAGCTAGTTGTAGCAGTGGTGGGCACAGTTCAACTGTTGGTTAACAGCTAATAGTGGAACTCATTTTTTGTTTAGTGGTTTAGCATTTGGCAGGATGTTGGCTCAGCTGGTAAAGTTGTTGCCTCTCAGCGAGAAGGTTGCAGGCTCAAATCCCAGCCCAGGACCTTTCTGCCTTTCTGGGTGGAGTTTGCATGTTTTCTCCGTGCATGTGTGGGTTTTCTCCAGGTACTCTGGTTTCTTCCCACAGACTAAAAACATGCATGTTAGACTGATTGGTAACTCTAATTTGTCCCTAGGTGTGAGTGAGAGCACTTTGAGATTTTCATTAATGAAAAGTGCGTTATAAATTAAATTCATTATTATTATTATTAGTGAGAGTGAATGGTTGTTTGTCTCTACATGTCCCTGTGATGGACTTGTGACCTGTCCAGGGTGTACCCCGCCTCCTGGACAGTGATAGCTTGACTTGGGCACCAGTGACCCCCGTGACCCAAAAAAGGAAGAAGTAGCTAAAGATGATGGTTGGATGGATGGATGGATGGATGGATGGATGGATGGATGGATGGATGGATGGACGGATTAGCATTTTTGTTAACTTTGGACTTTTTTTTAGCAGAATTAACTTCCCCTAAATTAGATTTCACCCACTTTAGATCTGTTAACAATATTTACAAGCTTCTTCCTGTTTGTTTTGGGTATGTTTCAAAGAGTCTGTTAGGCATGCTATTGGCTTGCTACATGTACACGTGACAAGACAAGACTGGTCAACACACCCTCAACTGGAAATAGATGAAGACATATGACACAGACTGAGTGACAGTCATCTAAGCGGTTAATGTTTAGCATTAGCTTCTATTAGCTTCCTATACTGTATCACAGTAACTGTTTTTGATAGATAAAACCTGGTCATTTCTATTTTTCTATCACACCAGTGGAGGAAAGTTTGTCCATGAGTACACAAAGCTCAGCACACGTGTGGTGATAGTAGCAGAAAAGATCTACCGGTAAGTCAATCAGGAAAAAGCATGCTTAGTATGCTTCACAGGAGGCATGATTAACCCTAACTACTTCCACACCTTACACACATAGTTGCCAAGTCCGCTTCTTATAAGTGACTTTGGGCTTGTATTTTTCTACAGGCGCTTATTAATTTTGTGAGCGGTTTTTGGGCTTATTTTGAAGGCCAAGTCGCTTTTTGGGCTTGTTTTTTTCTGTCCGAGTGAAAGCAAAATACAAGTGGTAGGTAGTTTGTCCCTTCACGCTCCCCTTCCACGAATGTTATGTCCAGGCGGATGTAAAGTTCAGGTGCAGTTGGCGCCACAGATATCATATAAAAGCTAGATCCCGCATTGCCCGGTCGCCTGCTCTACTCAGCGTAACCTGTTTGACAGGTGCAATGAAGTATCTGCGTGTTTAATCAGTCATAGTTTGCTGAATACTAAACTTATTCTCAAGATTTTTCCCTCTGTAAATCTTACGCATACAGCCATTAAAGCTGAACACATGGTTCAGTGTATTAAAATATTCTTGGTGGGTTCAAAAAATGTTCTATAGAAAAATGACTGGACTTTATTTGTAACAGAAGACATTTCACTCTTCAAATAAACCTTCTGCTACAGTTAACCTTCCTTCTGTTAACTGTATTCTGTTACCAAAGGTGGGCGCTAGACCGCAAGGGAGCGCTAAAGCGCTAATCCGCTTATAGCGGACCTAAACAATTTGTCAGCGTTACAGCGGATTGACTAACTTTTATAATTCATAAGCGGATTTGTGCTATTTTTATTTAAAATGCAGTACCGCTAATAACTAATTATCTATCAGTAAAAACGAAAAAACTTATTTACGGGCTCTTAAACTGCTAACAGACCATATCCTGTCAGCGCCGGATGTAGTCCGTGAGCAGTCGTCCGGTTGGTTGATTTAAGAGCGGGGCCCGCCCTAAGGAGCCCTATTGGCTATTACCTGTCATGTGACAAGACATGATTGGTCAAGTTAGCAGCCACTCAGTTAGCAACCAGTGTGTTTCTCTGCAGCCTTATTGCTTGTATCGAAGAGTGAGTCAGACGAAGAGTTTTAACATGGAGGGTGAACAAAGTATTATGGATGTTTCTCAGCGGCCTGTGGATGAACCACGTGTGGAAGAAGGATCTTCATCGGCTGAGGCTGAGGAAGTCACCGAAGAGAGCGTAGAGTCTCACCCGTGGGGTCAGTGTACCTTTCGTTCAATTGTTTTTTCATTGAGAATCAAAAATCAAAAAATGAAGAAACGACTTGTCATTTTATTATTCATTTTTAAGTGTGATTCAACAAATACAATACATCATGGTTTTCTACATTTTTTACTTTAACCTCACATCAAAAATCAAACTTTGGAAAACTGTCCTGCGGACTTATTTGATTTTTGTTTTCTATCAAATGTGTCAAACTAGTACAGCTGTTTTACAGATACACAACAATAGTCCAAATGGATTTTCTAAAGTCAGTGAGTGGCTCTGACTGTCTGGTTTGTCTGTGTTTATTACCTGTAAACTTCCTCAAAGATCATCAGTTTTTTTTTTTTTATTGGTATGGTGGCATTTGAAACAGTTTTGTTGCTGTACCCATCCACAGCCAAAACATGGGTCACACCGAACATGCCAAGCTTCTCATTCTGATCCAGGTGTAGTTTATGACCCATACAACTCAGTATGATAAAGGGCAGGATTTAGATTCTGAGCACCCTTAATAAAGAAAAAAAAATTGATTATTCCTTTTTTAAACATTTTTTTTATTTTATTTTTATTAATCCTAACCTGTGAGGACTAAGGATGATATGGTGGTGCAAAAATCTATTAATTTAATAATTATTTTTAAATAAATCTTTCAAATTCTGGACTACGCCAGAGCCATATATATATAGAGTTCTGACACTCTTTGATGTCGCCGACAGGCGGTCAATCGTTCCAAACAACGGCTATGGAAACCTTGTGGAGCTGGGCCCTCTGGCGGCGACGGAGCGCTACTGCAGGCAGAGTCAGACTGTAACCAGAGCCATGGAACAAATCGCCCCCTCCATGACCCACGTGACTTCCGCATTCCATTCTTACAACGGAACTCTATGGAAGTGTCGCAACTCTCACTTTATATGGCTCTGGACTACGCCATTGCGTCAGGTTGCCATGGTAACGGTAAACATACCACAGCAGTGCACTAGTTGGCAGCCTAGTGCAAATATTGCATAACTTGCTGGCTACCAATTGTTGAATTTAAATAGTGGTTTAGAATTAGCTTCCCCTAATTTTCATAAGACATTAGTGCTTTTGAAATTGCGGACCTAAATAAATTAATAAGTGCTTTAGAAATAGCGGAACTAATTTTTGGA
The DNA here is from genome assembly GCA_038048925.1 of Garcialebias charrua. Classification (NCBI taxonomy): domain Eukaryota; kingdom Metazoa; phylum Chordata; class Actinopteri; order Cyprinodontiformes; family Rivulidae; genus Garcialebias; species Garcialebias charrua. The sequence continues at coordinate 15,244 of JBBPBX010018536.1, read as the reverse complement.
TTAGCGCTGCCCAGCACTGTCTGTTACAAATAAAGTCCAGTCAATTTTCTATTAAACATTTTTTTTTAATTGATCATGTCCTGGATGACTGAGAATCTTCATTAGCATATTCTTGGTGGGTTAGCATTAACACTAATAACATATTCTTATGACAAGTTTTGCAAAACTCACAGTCCATCTATCTATCTATCTATCTATCTATCTATCTATCTATCTATCTATCTATCTATCTATCTATCTATCTATCTATCTATCTATCTATCTATCTATCTATCTATCTATCTATCTATCTATCTATCTATCTATCTATCTTATATATTTTTTCATTTATATATTTTTTTTATTTGTACGCATCCTTTATGATTGTCTGTTGTTGTCCATTGTTGTCATCACTCTTCGTTTAAAATTCAGGTCTGTCTGGTAAATGAGTCCCAGAGGCTTAATGGAATTAATTTGTATAAATAACAGTTGAATTAATGTTACATATGCAAAATGTATTTTTATTGTTTTAGAATGTAAAAGTATGTTATTCAGTGTTAAGCGTACTTTTGATGTTTATATGTAATGCCATAATAAATGTATGTTTATACTGTTTAAAAACTGCCTCTGTCTTCACAATATGTGGGTTGCCTGTTGGGCTTGTTTTGGGCTTGTTTTCATGGAGCTGGTTGTTTGTTTCTATCGCGAGAGCTGGCAACACTGTTTACACAGTGTGAAAACCAAAGTCCCAGAGCTACACATGATGTGTGCCAGCACCTGACAGGATGCCAAGCTCACTGAGTGTGGGGGAGTGTGTGTGCACGTGTGAATTGTAGTGTGTTTCTAAAGAGCTACTGTACTTTTAACCTCAGTGATTATTCGAGTTCCTCCCTTGATGCTTATAAGCTCATGGACTCATTGTGTTTACATTACAGGATCACCATGTGCATCTTATCTGTGGAAATGTGCACACAGGGGTGAATGACAGCTGAAAAGCAAGAGTGAACAGTTGCAAATGTGAATGAAAAACGAGAGAGGGGTGAAGGGTTTTTAAAAAGGCACTTTGCCCATACTGCGATGGGACAGTGGTGACTGGCTAAACCCCCACCTCTGCTCTTTCAAAGCATAATTATAATAGTATTTTCCCATGGCTCATGATGAGACTCCATGGCAGGTCACACCGGAAACATGAAGATCACCCTGTCAGACACGGAAAAGCTGACAGTTCTGAGGTTGTAATGACACACAGGCTAGTTTTTTTCTTGTAGCAGACCCAGCTAAAGGTCACATTCCAAGACACAGGTGTCAAAAAAATTATGTCCAGTTGTTTCCTAGCAACAAGGTATTTCTGTGTTAAGGAAGGCTCTTTTTTTGGCATCTGTTTAAACATTTAATTAAATAAATATTAGGTCTACAATATAATTTTTAGAAATGTTCTTTACCCCCTTATTTTTAAACTCT
>JBBPBX010018536.1:0-13754 GCA_038048925.1 Garcialebias charrua | reverse complement strand
TATATATATATATATATATATATATATATATATATATATATATATATATATATATATATATATATATATATATATATATATATATACAGGTAGTCCCCGATTTACGAGCGCTCTGATCTGCGAGGTTCCAGACTTACGAGCTGCACATTTTTGGAAAAAACGAAAAAAATACTGAGTTTTCATGTGTTTTTTCACTACAGTTAGCTAGTTAAGCATATAAACACACGTTTCCGATCATTTTTATGCACTCAAAAGTAGTTTTTAGATGAAAATAGAGTGTTTTTAGGCGCGCTAGCGAAAACCGTTCCAATTTACGAGCGGATTTCCGGATTTACGAGCGAAATGGCGGCCGTTCCAAATTACGAGATTTCCGGTTTACGAGCGCCTCGTTGTAACGGATCTCGCTCGTAAATCGGGGACTACCTGTATATATATATATATATATATATATATATATATATATATATATATATATATATACATATACATACATACACACATATATACGGTACATTTCAATCTTGGAAACTTTTTAACAGGTGCATCTGACCTAAAATTTACATGTCAATTGTAAAAGCTCAGAAATTGTGGAAATTTTGATAACAATCTAAGCTGAATATATAAAACATATTTTTTTCAACATTACTAAACATCTATATTTATATTCTGGAAAGACAATCCTAAAATTATTGTTTTTAAAGAGAGGACCGGTTTCTTCAGGTGTCTCTTCACCTCTAAAGCGCACACTTCTTACATAGACTGTGATAGAGAATGAGGAGAAGATGGCTTTTTAAAAGCATTTCCACTGATGTGTTCTCTGCTACTTTCTTTTTCTCTATCTCATTTCTGCTTGTGAAGACACAATTTATTTTCACAAACAGCTTTGCCTCAAAGCTGCAAAGGCAAGCCCCTCTTTAAGTTGCCTCTGATCAGTCATAAATCACCAATGGAGCCGCCCACATCCCACAAAGATGTGCTCATTCAATCACGAAACCAAAAGAGGCATGGAGAATAACCATAGTGGTGATGAGGAATGCTAAACATATAATGCATGTGCAGCTCATCATTATACACCATGAAACCATAAACTTCACTTCCTCTTCCACATGGATCTTTGACAAAACACTTCAAGCTGGGACTGAGACACCTTCTAGTCATCTCTGTGTTTTTTCTGAGTGGACAGAGGTGGCAAGGGGAGGTGAAGTCAACCCACTACAGTAGTGTTGCATCTTTGAACCGGCAACTGAAACAGAGCCCACACCTTTTTTATTTTATTTTATTTTTTGAGTCTGTGAAGTTTGCTTCATTACTGAAAGCTCACATGTGGGAGGCGGCTGGCTCTATTAGTGATTTATGAATGGTCAGAGGCAGCTTATATATAGACTGGTCTTTGCAGCCATTTCTTTGAACTGCTTTGGGAAAGTGCCTACAGTCAACCCTTGCAGTGCTGTTACTTCATTGCTTGGCAGCTTAGGCATGTGTTAGTAGCCCGTGGACTTCAACCCCCCTGTGCCAGCTTGATACTCCCACAAATCACACAGAGACAGCCAGAAGGCATCCCAATCCTGATTTTGAGTCTTTTGTGAAAAAGGCAACAGGGTACCTTCGAAACATCATCTGTAAGGGGCCGTCCACATGGGGACAATCTGTTTATGGATAAAACATTTTTTAAATCATTTCAACTTACACTGAAACTGCGTTTTAGGAGCCCTGAAGCTGTATTGTTTTTTTTTTATTTTTTAAATGTGTTTCAAATTTGCATTTTGGTGTGGATGGCCAAAACACAAACATTTGAAAACAATGTCCGAGCGTCACCTCTAGTTTAACCTATGTCACCAGGTGCATCAGACGTTACTGCAATGATAATGGTAGATAGATGCTTGTGTTTGTGCTGCAGGTGCTACAGATGCTCAACTACAGCTAAACCTTTGTATGCTTCAATGAGCAGACAAGGCTGATGAACAATTACATACACCAATTAAAGCTGCAAGCAGCATTGAGGCCCGAAGCAGCTTAGCACTGCTCGGACCTTATTGAGGCGACCACGCGAGCTCCAGCTCGTCCGCTCGGTCGCCATTTCGAAGTCTCTCGTGTCTACTCCGCACCAGGGGTGCACACGCACAATAAATCTGGTTCAGATCGGATGATGTCTCACTGAGATATAACAGTTTGAATAATCTAGGGGGCGCTCTGGAGTCACATGTTAAACCACAATATCAATGTGTCCACAAGGGCTCACTGATGATGCACAATAAATCTGGTTCAGATCGGATGATGTATCACTGAGATATAACAGTTTGAATAATCTAGGGGGCGCTCTGGAGTCATATGTTAGCCCACCATATCAATGTGTCCACAAGGGCTCACTGATGATGCACAATAAATCTGGTTCAGATCGGATGATGTATCACTGAGATATAACTATATAAATAATGTAGGGGGCGCACTTGAGTCAAATGTTAGCCCACCATATCAATGTGTCCACAAGGGCTCACTGATGATGCACAATAAATCTGGTTCAGATCGGATGATGTATCACTGAGATATAACTATAGAAATAATGTAGGGGGCGCACTTGAGTCAAATGTTAGCCCACAATATCAATGTGTCCACAAGGGCTCACTGATGATACACAATAAATCTGGTTCAGATCGGATGATGTATCACTGAGATATAACTGTAGTAATAATATAGGGGGCGCTATGGAGTAAAAATTTACATAACATTATCAATGTGTGTCGAAGTGTTCACTGATAAAGCACAATAAATCTCGTGCAGATCGGATAATGTATCACTAAGATATAACTGTAGTAATAATATAGGGGGCGCTATGGAGTAAACATTTACATACCATTATCAATGTGTGTCGAAGTGTTCACTGATAAAGCACAATAAATCTCATGCAGATCGGATAATGTATCACTAAGATATAACTGTAGTAATAATACAGGGGGCGCTATGGAGTAAAAATGTACATACCATCATCAATGTGTGTAGAAGTGTTCAGTGATGAATCACAATAAATCTCGTGCAGATCGGATAATGTATCACTAAGATATAACTGTAGTAATAATATAGGGGGCGCTATGGAGTAAAAATTTACATACCATTATCAATGTGTGTCGAAGTGTTCACTGATAAAGCACAATAAATCTCGTGCAGATCGGATAATGTATCACTGAGATATAACTGTAGTAATAATATAGGGGGCGCTATGGAGTAAAAATTTACATACCATTATCAATGTGTGTAGAAGTGTTCACTGATGAATCACAATAAATCTCGTGCAGATCGGATAATGTATCACTAAGATATAACTGTAGTAATAATATAGGGGGCGCTATGGAGTAAAAATTTACATACCATTATCAATGTGTGTCGAAGTGTTCACTGATAAAGCACAATAAATCTTGTGCAGATCGGATGATGTATCACTAAGATATAACTGTAGTAATAATATAGGGGGCGCTATGGAGTAAAAATTTACATACCATTATCAATGTGTGTCGAAGTGTTCACTGATAAAGCACAATAAATCTCGTGCAAATTGGATAATGTATCACTGAGATATAACTGTAGTAATAATATAGGGGGCGCTATGGAGTAAAAATTTACATACCATTATCAATGTGTATAGAAGTGTTCACTGATGAATCACATTAAATCTCGTGCAGATCGGATAATGTATCACTAAGATATAACTGTAATAATAATATAGGGGGCGCTATGGAGTAAAAATTTACATAACATTATCAATGTGTGTCGAAGTGTTCACTGATAAAGCATAATAAATCTCGTGCAGATCGGATAATGTATCACTAAGATATAACTGTAGTAATAATACAGGGGGCGCTATGGAGTAAAAATTTACATACCATTATCAATGTGTGTAGAAGTGTTCACTGATGAATCATAATAAATCTCGTGCAGATCGGATAATGTATCACTAAGATATAACTGTAGTAATAATATAGGGGGCGCTATGGAGTAAAAATTTACATAACATTATCAATGTGTGTCGAAGTGTTCACTGATAAAGCATAATAAATCTTGTGCAGATCGGATGATGTATCACTGAGATATAACTATAGAAATAATGTAGGGGGCGCACTTGAGTCAAATGTTAGCCCACCATATCAATGTGTCCACAAGGGCTCACTGATGATGCACAATAAATCTGGTTCAGATCGGATGATGTATCACTGAGATACAACAGTTTGAATAATCTAGGGGGCGCTATGGAGGCTATTTGCTAATTAGCATAAACACCTGTTCAAGGGGTGGGTAATGATCGATCATAATGATTTTGGTACTCCTCAGATCAAATCTGTGGAGTTTAGAACCAAACGTATGGTGACGGCGTTACGTCTTACTTCGCCACGTCACCACGCCCACTTGCTCCACCCAAAACGAACAGTGCTGGAAAGCTTGTTACACCACCATGTCTTCGGTGACTGGATACAATGTCACGTTGATTAGGTAACAGGGATCCGATATGGACCGTTCAACGTAAAACTTTACACTTCCTGTTGTCAGGGGGCGTGGCTTAAGTGATGTCATGATTTGACCATACAGTTTTGCAGGGGACCGGATGTGGGTCAATCACTGAAGGTTTGATGTATTAGACCAGTGGTCCCCAAACTACGGCCCGCGGGCCGCATCCGGCCCGCCCCCACATTTGGTCCGGCCCCCAGAACAATAGTAAAAAAAAAAAAAAATTTTTTTTTTTTTTTTACAAATGAATACATGTACAGTACTGTACGGTCACCAAGTACTTAGCATATCCTAACACAGTTTTTAAAGATGAAGGAGTAAGTTGAATTGTCTCCCTTTCACATAAATATTATTTTCACACAGAGTGGGAGGAGGAGTATTTTTTTGTTTATTCTAATTCAAAGTCTATTTGCCTCATCTGTAATTCGAGTATCACCTGGCGTGGATGGAGAGTTCTGGAGTCTGCTCTCAGAAGAAAAGTATCCTTACATCCGAAGATGTGCTTTGAACTTAACAGCACTTTTTGGATCTACCTACCTGTGTGAGTCTGCTTTTTCACACATGAAAATCATCAAGTCCAAAAACAGATCCACAATGACTGATGATCATCTGGAGACCTGCCTGCGCCTCCACCTCATACTGCCCCGCGCCTCCTCCTCTCAGTGTCAGAAGTGCCACTAAGGTAGAGACACATTTATTTTATACAGCTTGCACCAGATGACACCATCCTGCTGCACAGAGCAGCTGCCTAGTTTTGATATTTAGGTTTTATTGAGGTTTGAAATAGTTGTTGGAGATTTGTAAATCTGCACCTTTGTAAGTCACTTTTTGTAAATAGTTAGTGTAAATGAGGGAGTTTTATATTGTTCAGTTCATTGTTTATTCGTTTCTTTAAAAAATATGGTGTGCTTTTCAAATATTGCGTCATTTTACTTTGATAAAATACTTTAATTAAATAAAACTAGCAACACATTACGTTCTGTTTTATTTACTTTAAAGAAGTGAGGAGTAGGGAGATGAAAAATTTTGTTTTTTGATACTGAGACTGGACGAGTAGCTCTCGGCAAACTGCCGACTTCAAAAGTAACTCTTGGTTCAAAAAAGGTTGGGCACCCCTGATTTAGGCACTCCTGCAATCGTCACACTTTTTCCTGTTAAAAACTGACTCCGGCCCCCCACCAGCGAAGGGAAAAGTTATGTGGCCCTCACAGGAAAAAGTTTGGGGACCACTGTATTAGACAGTTTTCGTGTAAGAGCTGTAAGCGTTTCGTTTTTCATGGCGAGATGTCCAACTTTGAGGTCTGGCCCCGCCCCTTCAGCATGCATGAAAACGCACAGTTTTGATAACATTTGTTCCCCCGTGCCTTATAAAGAAACTGGCCAAGTTTGAATCAAATCGAGCGAAATCCCTAGGAGGAGTTCGTTGAAATGCAGAGGTTGTAAACGGCCAAAAATGTGTGAAAATTTGGTCATCGTTCCAAAATGGCCGCCTTACCATTTATCGTACAACATTGGTGCCAGAGGGTTTTCTGTGCATCTTGGGGAGTTGGACAAGTGTACCAAATTTCATGATTCTACGTCAAACTAAGGTCAATGCAGAGGGTATTTTGAATATTTCTAGGGGGCGCTCTTGAGCCGTTTCTGTAGCGATTTGCAAATTAGCATAAACACCTGTTCAAGGGGTGGGCAATGATCGATCATACTGATTTTGGTACTCCTCGGATCAAATCTGTGGATTTTAGAACCAAACGTAAGGTGATGGCGTTATGTCTTACTTCGCCACGTCGCCACGCCCACATGCTCCACCAAAAACGAACAGTATTGGAATGCTTGTTACACCAACATGTCTTCGGTCACTGGACACAATGCCACGCTGATTAGGTAACAGGGGTCCGATATGGACCGTTCAACGTAAAACTTTACACTTCCTGTTGTCAGGGGGCGTGGCTTAAGTGATGTCATGATTTGACCATACAGTTTTGCGGGGGACCGGATGTGGGTCAATAACTGAAGGTTTGATGTATTAGACTTTTTTCGTGTAAGAGCTGTAAGCGTTTCGTTTTTCATGGCGAGATGTCCAACTTTGACGTCTGGCCCCGCCCCTTCAGCATTCATGAAAACGCACAATTTTGATATCGTTTGTTCCCCCGTGCCTTATGAAGAAACTGGCCAAGTTTGAACCAAATCGAGCGAAATTCATAGGAGGAGTTCGTTCAAATGCGGAGGCTGTAAACGGCCAAAAAGGGGTGAAAATTTGGTCATCGTTCCAAAATGGCCGCCTTACCATTTATTGTACAACATTGGTGCCAGAGGGTTTTCTGTGCATCTTGGTGATTTGGACAAGTGTACCAAATTTCATGATTCTACGTCAAACTAAGGTCAATGCGGAGGGTATTTTGAAAATTTCTAGGGGGCGCTCTTGAGCCGTTTCTGTGGCGATTTTTGCCACGCCCCCAAAATACGTAATTTTTCACCAGTCCTGACGAGTCCGCCAAATTTGGTGAGTTTTCGTATATGATAAAGCCTCCAAAAGGCCACTTCTTTTGGCGGAAGAAAAAAAAAATAAATAAACACTACAATTACAATAGGTCCTTGCAGCGCTTCGCTGCTTCGGGCCTAAATAACTGACTCGCTGCAGAGGTAGACTAGTTGAGGACAGAGCAAGACTGTTTGTTGGCTGTGTACAGTTTGTGCTCAGCATGCAAGTTTTATGCCTCTGCTCTAGGACATTGTTTCCTGGTTTTGGACAGAGTCTAAGAAAGTTTGGTTTCAGCCATTTTCACAATGATCACATCTAACTCATAGATTCCAACATACAGCATTCACAGGTTTACACACAGACAAATTGAATGTCAGTCTTAATAGATTTCCAAGTTCTAATTTTCATCGTCACCATAACCTCACTGCAGCTTTTCCACCTTCCCACTATTCATTCAATGCCCACGCTCCGTTTTTCTTTAGTGCTTTTTGTCCCTCAGACAAGAGCTGCTCATAAATAAGCATGTGGCAGCCGACAAAGGAAGGGACATCCACAGAGAATACCGTAGTTCTCATCTTACACAAAGGTAATGACTAAATAAAGACTAACACCTGTGTGGGAGAAAGGGGTTTCTCTGGTAAGACCAAACTTTATACTGTCCTCAGATACATCATATGTCCACCTTCTATTCCATTTGTTCATTGGGTATACTGTATGTTGTTTAATGTGCACACGATTCCAGGATCCTTTCAAACCTTTACAGCATATTTTAGATAATTAAAGGGGACCACATATTCAAAATTCACTTTTTAATGTTTTTTTTTTACTCAATTTTGGGTATGTACTTCATAAAAAAACAGTCCTAGGGCCAAAGAAATGCACCCAGTGGTATATTTACTCTAAGTAGATTTATTTGTCAGTGATAGGCGCGCTTTCTATAGCTGCCCACTGCCCCACCTGGTGGTGATTGGGTTAAATGCAGAGTCAAATTTCGTCTTGTATGGAAACATACACAGATGACAAAAATGTGACATTATTATTATTATAAATACATTTTGTTTTCAAATCCTGCGGCTTGTGACGTCACAAGCCGCAGGCACAACCCACCCCAAACCTGAGTCCAGCCCCTCACCTGATTCCTGATTTCATCTCATCTTTTGTTTAAATGTTCTTAATTTCATGTGTACAGCACTTTGTTGCAGCTGTGGTTGTTTTAAATGGCTTTATAAATAAAGCCACAAATGAGGAGCCTCGTTTAGACTACCAAAGACTTTGACAGGTCCCTGCTATTAATGTGTGAGGTGTGACTTGTCAATTTACATACAGTAGGATGTGTGTGTGTTTTCTGTAAGCTCTGTTTTCACACACTGAACTTTGAATGGGTCACAGGTACGTGTTATCCCAAGTATGTGGGGGTGTTAGTTTCCAATTTACATATGTTGGTGCGTGTCAATGGCTTATCCTGTTATAACTTCTCCCTCTCACTGTCTGCTCACTGAATTGATAAAGCTCCTCGGATGAGAAGCGAAACGTCTTGTTGCTACAAATAAAGTGCAGTTGTTCTGTATTGAACGCCTTTTTTGATTTTATAAATAAAGTTATAATTGTTATTTTTACGTTTTAGTTCAATTTTTAGCATATTAGCGATCGCTCCCAACGCGCAGCCGGCAGAAATAAAACGAGCAGACCGCCGGCGAAGGCACCATCTGCGGGCGGGAACTGCTGGCTACTGCTGGCTTTTGAGGTCCGGGGGTCCGGTCAGAGGTTGCCTCATACGAATAAATTAACTGGAGACACTCGGTGAACTTTGTGTGTGTGTGGACTGAAGCAGTGATTGCTCCCAAAAGCGCTGCATGCAACGAGCGGAGCTAAGCACCGCCCGCCCGGAGGAGGAAAAGCTATCTTTAGCCTCGGAGGTGGGCTAATGCTAAAAGGAGCTGCAAATGGCGGCGCGCGCAGATGGCTTTCGGTAAGATATCTTAAGCTAGCACTAACAGTAAGTCAAATGAGTAATAAAAAAGAGCTAATTTTAAAACAACAACATATTAGAGATACTGGCTGTTACAGAAGGTGGAGTAAACAGAGTTTTGTAGGGCGTGGCGTTCAGAGCTCATTATCATAAACCGGTCGTTTAGAACGGTAGTCAAAAAATGCATAACTAGAAAGGGGATATTTTATTATCTAAGAATTATTTTGTGCATTAAATTGAATGAATATGGTCTGGATAGCCCACAGAAATACCATAAAAGTAAAAAAAACAATATGTGGTCTCCTTTAAAGCAAGGAACTTTAGATACTGTAGAAGACAAACACCAAAATGGGTTTTTAATGTGTTTAATTTAGAGTTATTGTTTTCATGAAGCTAAAGATCATACTTGTGAGTTCCAAAAGCTTTATAGTAACAAATCACTGGATTGCTGAAAATTTAAACAATTGTTTGTGGGTTAAACCTTTAAGGGATATGAACTACAGTATGCTGAACTAGGCTCAAGAAGGGAGTTGAGCATCTACCTGAGACACCTAGACAAGTTATTTGTTATCAGATTGGATAAATTTATCGACAAATATAAGCTTTTAAGCAGCAGTCAATATGGATTTAGAGCTGAAAATTCTACATCATTGGAACTGATAGAGCAAATAACTATTGCCGTTGATCAAAAACAATACTGTGTTAGTATTTTTGTTGATTTGAAGAAAGTATTTGATACAATTGATCACAGCATTCTCATTGAAAAACTAAATAAATATGGTATTAGAGGACAAGCACTGAAATGGATATCTAGTTATTTGGAAAATAGGAAACAGTTTGTACATGTACATGGTGTAAAATCTGGGCTCTGTGAAATTACATGTGGAGTTCCTCAGGGCTCTGTACTGGGACCTAAGTTGTTTATCTTATATGTGAATGACTTGGTAAATGTGTCAGGGCTCCTTAAATGTGTATTATTTGCAGATGATACAACATTTTTTGTTCAGGTTGGGACATAGAATCAATATTGGAGAAGGTGCAAGCAGAATTTGTAAAAATACAAAATTGGTTTAAAATTAATGAATTATCATTAAATCTAGATAAAACTAATTATATGATATTTACAAATAGACAAGGAACTGTTGATGTCCAGTTTAGAGTTGATGGTGTGGAGATTAGTAGAGTCAGTGAGGTAAAGTTTTTGGGTGTTGTTATTGATGAGAAACTAACATGGAAACGTCACATAAGTTATTTAAGAACAACATTTGCTAAATCTATTGCATTACTGCAGGGGTCACCAACCTTTTCGAAACTGAGAGCTACTTCGTGGGTACAGAGTCATACAAAGGGCACCAGTTCGATAAACTCTTCAGAAATAACAAAGCGTAAATTGAAAAAAATGTATAATAAACATATTTTTAAGAACATATTTTTAAGATAGACATTTTAAAATATATATATAAATACAAAAAAAGAATAACAACTGAATAAAATTTAAATTTAAATGCAGCTTAGTAGTGAGTTGTGCTATTTTTAGAACAGGTCCGGGGGCACCTCAAATGGTCCTTGGGGGCACCCGGGTGCCCGCGGGCACCACGTTGGTGACCCCTGCATTACTGTATATAGTCAGGGACTTGTTTAATGATAAAGCTTTGAATATGTTGTACAATACATTAATTGTCCCACACTTGGTCTATTGTATTGAGGTATGGGGGAAGGCATGTAAGACAACTACAAATCCTGTTTTTGTTTTGCAGAAAAGAGCAATAAGAGTTATCACTCGAAAACATAGCCATCATCCATCTAATGTATTATTTTGTAAACTGAAATTATTGAAATTTCACGACTTGATTGATTATAAAATTTTATTAGTTATGTATAAGGCTCACCAAAATGCATTACCTTTGAACATCCAGAGAATTTTTACAAAGAGAGAAAGCTGCTATAATCTTAAGGGGACGGAGATGTTCATAACAACTAAATTTAGAACCAGTTTGAAAGAACGATGTACCTCGATACAAGGAGTGAGATTGTGGAATAATCTGGAAAATGATATTAAAAGTGCCAAGTCAATGTACATGTTTAAAAAATTGATAAAATTTGGATTGCTAAAAAAATATGATACTGTTTAATGTGTACTCATATAAATTGTTATTCTAGAAGGATTTCATTTTTTGTTTTATTGTTTTACTAACTGAAGAATGTTATTGTTTGAATTTTATTAATGAGAAAAAAGGGGCAGATATTATAAGAAATATTTTCTTCTCTCTGCTTCCTTTCATTTTATTGTATTGGTTTTCTTTTCTTTTATTTTATTTTTGTTGTTGTTGTAAATATAATTGTTGTAAATATAATTGTTGTAAATATAATTAATTTGTTTTAGGATATGAAATGAATAAATAATAATAATTATTATTAAGTCAAAGTTATGTTTGGATGTGAACAAAGGAGCCGAGATGGGGAGAGGTAGGGCAGTCGACTTGGGACCCAAAAGTCCCAGGTTCGATCCCCAGGCATTCCCACATGTTGTGGTGTCTCTGAGCAAGACATCCAATCCTCAATTACTTCCCAGGCACTTACCCACTGCTCCCCCTGGATTTATCCCAGGTGCAATGGGTTAAATGCAGAGAATAAATTTCACCATTGTATGGAAACATACAGTGATGATAACACATAGCACTTTATTTATTTATTTTTATTTATTATTACATCTTGTACCTATCTGAGTGGTTAAAGTGCACAACAAGTAAAACTACAGCTGATTTTAAATGTGTACAGTTTTCAGCCAAACAGAATGCACCTGCATCTTAAAAAATTAGAATATCATGAAAAAGTCCAATTTTCTGTCAATCATTTCAGAAAGTGAAACTCATATACTGTATTACATAGATGCATTACACTTAGAGTGAAATATTTCAAGCTTTATTTCTTGAGACCCTGCATTTAGGCTTTTCATTATTTAATCAGAAAAATTACAAGAAACAAAAGCTTGAAATATTTCACTCAATTTGTAAGTACCTGACAAATTACTATTATTTTTCTAAACCTCCAATAATTATTTACTAAACATATAAGATCAATAATTAATACATCCTGGATGACTAATAAGCCTCCCTAGCATTATTATTCAAATGCTACATATAGAGCAGTGCATATATTCTTGCGTTTAGCCTAATATTTTGCAGCTACTATTTGAAACATTCAACACTTGCTCTTCTCAAGGGCGGACGTCTCCTCTCGGTCTCCGCTTTGCTTTGTCTTGTCTGTGAAACTGTCTGAGAGCCTCTCTTCTTCAAAATCTTCCGTATCATAACTGACTTCAATTTTCGTCAGTTGGTCCCTCAACACAACTGATAACATTTCTTCAAAAAGAAGACAGGCTGTAGGCGAGCCGATTTGCCCTGTTGGCATGCACACAGCTGGATATCTCATCGACTTGGAAGACTTGATGACGTGTCTATCTCTGCTGTCATCTGTGGATCTTAAGGACGCATATTTAATTGGATTTATGATAACTGGTTCCTGCTTTTTGGATTTTGCTGGTTCCTGGTCTATCGGAAGACGTTGGTGGCTAATCTGGACCTGGTCAGGCTGCCTGCCTTACATGATGGCTTAGTTCATGTCTCGAGAAACCAGACTTTTGGCTGGATGGATTAGATCTCGGGAATTTTTTCAGGCACGTTCCATTGGTGTGGTCATTTTAATTTGGACATTTTCGGAAGTGAGTGGACCGACACAGACTGAAGGTAGATGTCATTAAAGTTCTGTCTATTCCCAAAACAATTGTGTTTATCTGAAATTCGGCTCCCCGACTGGTCATGACAGGCCGTCTTATCTCAACACGCCTGAGAAGTTTTGTAAACCAGATGCTCTCATCCCCCCTCCCAAACCTGCTACTGAGGAATTCCACAGACTTTTCAGAGGAGCACAGCTGAATAAACATTCTGTCATCATTTCAGGACTCTCGCCTCTGGCCGACCTTGGCAGCTCCCCCCCCCCATGAGTGTGCACAGATCTATGAGCTGGCTGCTCAACCGCCTTTGAGTCCCTGACCTCTGCGTAATGTCGGTGTCATTATGTGCTTGTGTGTGAGACTTTTTTCATTACCACATTTTTGACCTTCAAACAGAGGTCAAAAATGTGTTAGGAATTTTTTTTGTCTCCAAACCCTATGTGTTATTTTTCACCACTTTTATTGTCTGTCCAACAGATCTCACTTGTAAATGAGTATTCGAGGCTCAATGTGACTTATCTGTTTAAATAAAGGTTGAATGAATGAAAAGAAACAAAAATTGGCCATAACTTGTTTATAGCAAATGTGCACCTACTTGCTTGCTGCACGTTCACGGTCCGGCTGGTCAGTGCTCTGTGGGCACTGGTGCTCACACAGCTGTAACTACCCTCCAGTCTCTGGGAAGGGTCACTGCCTGAGGAGGTGGGTAGCAGGAGGAGAGATCCATTGGCCAAATGCAAATAATTGCTCTCCTCTGGTGGCAGCGACTGGCCATCCTTTAGCCAAGTAATGTTGACAGGTGTGCCACTGGCCCCTAGGTTGCAGTCAAGCAAAAGGGGCAGTCCTGGCTCCAAAACTACATGGTTGGGCCCAGCGCCACAGCTCAGCTCCACTGAAACAGGCTTTTCTATGTGGAACAAAACAAAGAAAGAAAAAAAAAGTGTTAATTGTGCTTTGTAGCAACAAAAGTCTAAGATGAGCCAAGTTAATTTGTTGTTTCAAATTTTTACATTTTGTAGCCTCGCACTACAGGAACCTCTTTGTGAACACCACCACAGCTCGAGTAATTAGTACACTAC
>JBBPBX010018535.1:14950-31541 GCA_038048925.1 Garcialebias charrua | reverse complement strand
GGGACACGCTGATCAATTTAAAGGTACAAAAACATGGGTTCAGCTGGGAAGGAAGTATTTCACCCAGATGTTCTAGTTCCTGATCATTTCAGTGCTAACAGCTTCATTAGTTCACTGCTTCTGTACAAAACAAGTGTTCTGTGACCTCATTGGATTTTTTAAATTGAACTGAAGGTTTGACACAGAAAAGACGTTCCTGGGTTTCTCTGTGGGTAAGGGGGAGTGGAAGTGGATGATTTGCCACGTCATTTCTGCTGCAAACCAAATTCAGAAAAAGTTGGGACGTTGTGGAAAAAGTAAATGGAAACAAAACATATTGCGAAACTCTAACCCTTCTTTCCAGATGTGCAAGCTGCCCATTCCATTGGCAATAATGCACCCCTATATCATTAGAGAGGCAGGCTTTGAATTGTGCGCTGATAACAGGTTGGATGGTCCCACTCCTCATTAGTATGTAGGTTGTGTAATCTGTGGTTTCCTAAAATACTTTCAGTTTTGATTTAACTACAGAACTTTTCTACTTGGCCTCAGACTGCTTCAAAGGAGCTTCGGCTCAGAGAAGACAGCTGTGTTGCTGGATGGTGTTCACATATGGCCTCCTCTTTGCATGGCACCATCTACCTCAGGGCTAGCGCTCCATCACTGATGTGGAGCATTTTAAGTCTAATCTTAAAACCTTTTTATTCAGGCAGGCTTTTAATACCTAGTAGTTCTTTGGCAATCTTGCTGTTTTAATTGTTTGTTTTTAATTTTTAACTGTGTTTTTTCATTCTTAATTGCTTGTTTTTAACTTCTGTATTGTGTAGCACTTTGTGGCACCTTTTGGCTGCTGGAAAGGGCTCTATAAATAAAGTTTGATTGATTGATTGATTGATAGTACTTTAAAGTGCCTTTGCAGATGTCACGGTGAGCAGTGTTGACACATGATGATTTGTGGAAGTGTTCCTGAGCTCATGCAGTGATCTCCATATCAGAACCAGATCTGGTTTGAATGCAGTTCCACCTGAAGATCTAATACCGACTTTCTGTCCTGACCTTTGAACTCAGACGTTTCTCCAGATTGTTTAAATGTTTTGGTTAATTTTGGATGATGGAAGATTCAGTCTTGAATCCATCCATTATCTTTACCTGCGTCTTCCCTTTCGGGTTGCGGGGGTCACTGGGGCCCATATCCAGCAGTCACAGTGCAAGAAGCGGGGGACACCCTGGACTGGTCTCCAGTCCATCATCATAGAGACAAATGAGACAAACAACCAATCACACTCACACTTACCTAGGGACAATTTAGAGTTATCAGTCAGTCTAATATGCATGTTTTTAGTCTGTTGGAGGAAACTGGAGTCCATTCATCCATCAATCCATCATGTTCCAATCTTCCTCTTGTTCTGAAGTTGGGTTGTGGGGGCAGAAGCTTGAGCAGGGAGGCCCAGACATCTCTTTCCACGGCCACCTCTTCAAGGTCTTCTGGGAGGACCCCAAGGCGTTCACAGTCCAACCGAGAGATGTACATAGTCTTTCCAGCATGGCCTGGGTCTTCCTTGGGAGGCTTCGAGGGAGCATCCTTACCAGATGCCCAAACCACCTCATCTGGCTCCTTTTGATGTGGAGGAACAGCGGTTCTACTCCGAGTCTCTCCCAGATAACGGAACTTCTCATCCTATCTC
Source organism: Garcialebias charrua (assembly GCA_038048925.1). Taxonomy (NCBI): domain Eukaryota; kingdom Metazoa; phylum Chordata; class Actinopteri; order Cyprinodontiformes; family Rivulidae; genus Garcialebias; species Garcialebias charrua. The sequence continues at coordinate 29,877 of JBBPBX010018535.1, read as the reverse complement.
TAAGGGAGAGTCCAGCTACCCTGCGGAGGAAACTCATTTCAACTGCCTGTATCCGCAATCTCATTCTTTCTGTCACTACCCAGAGCTCGTGACCATAGGTGAGGGTAGGAACATAGACCAACAGGTAAACTGAGAGCTTCACCTTACAGCTCAGCTCTCTCTTCACCACAACAGACCAGTACAGAGTCCACAATACAGTACTGCAGATGCTGCACCAATCCGTTTATGAATCTCACGCTCCATTCTTCCCTCACTCGTGAACAAAACCCAGAGATACTAGAACTCCTCCACTTGAGGCAGAACTTCACCCTCGACCTGAAGAGAGCAGTCCACCCTTTCCCGACTGAGGACCATGGCCTCAGATTTGGAGGTGCTGATTCTCATCCCAGCCGCCTCACACTCTGCTGCGAACCGCTCCAGTGAGAGCTGAAGATCACGGCACGATGACGCCAACAGGACCACATCATCTGCAAAGAGCAGAGATGGAATCCTGAGGTCACTGAACTGGACTCCCTCTGCCCGCTGGCTGCACCGAGAAAATCTCTTCATATTAGTTATGGACAGAACTGGTGACAACTGGAAACTGGAGTACCAGGAGAAAATCCACGCATGCACAAAAAAGAACATGCAAACTCCATCCAGAAAGGCCCCTGACCGGATTTGATCCAGCAACCTTCTCACTGAGAGGCAACAGCTCTACCAACTGAGCCATCGTGCTGCCCCTATTGGGGAATATTGTTCTGAAATTGTTCCACTAGTTTTAGATTAATTTTATTTTTATAGAAAGTCAACTTACTGACCTGTTGCCAATTAAACTAATTAGTTGCAAATTGCTTTTCCTGCTGTTTCATATCCATAATCACTCACTTTTACAACCTCCTGTTGTTCTGGTGTTATTAAAAAAAAATTATTACTTTTTTTTGTCCTGAAAATATACAAATTCGTAGTTTAAACATTTGATTTATTTTCCGTGCATCACTGTAAGTAAAATATAGGTTTATGAGATTTGCAAATTATCACATTTTGTTTTTATTTTGTATTTACACAACGTCCCAGCTTGTTCCACATTTGTCGTTGTATATTCCAACAACGTGTCCCGTTTGTCTTGCAGGATGACGGCCCCCGTGACAATCCCTCGGACCCCGACCCCTCCCCGATCACTCTACATGTAGACAGTCTCATCATTCACAAAAGAGACGATGGGTCTTTCACTATAGGAGGTGAAAAACACTTAATTTAACCAGCTTGCTGTTTTTACATAAAATCCAGCCCAGATACAGTATATACAAACGTATGTGTGTGTGTGTGTGTAAACGGTATATACAAGTAGTCCTCGACTTAAGACGTAGTTCCGTTCCTATGCGGCGTCATAAACCGATTTTCGATGTAAGTCGGAATATACGTACATACTGCACCATATACATGTACAGTACTGTATTACCAAGCACTTAGCCTATCCTAACACAGTACCCTACATAATTATCAAAAAACACATACGTTTGGGAGCCATAATGAAAGGCAAAAAGAGTTAATGACCTACCAGGATACTTTTGACGCCGTTCTCCTCGGCCCATCCGCTGTACCTGTATTCCGGTTTCCGTTTACGACGTAAAACTGCGTTCACAGTACAGTACAGTATTCCTCCGCCACCGCACTGCGTACAGTACAATATTTTATGCCACCGCACCGCGTACAGTACAATATTTTACGCCGCTCCACTGCGTAAAGTACAATATTTTACGCCGCTGCTTTACGTTTACGACGTAAAACCTGTCCATCTGCTGTATTCCGCATTCCGTTTACGACGTAAAACCGCGTTCACAGTACAGTTTTGTTTTGTTTTTTGAATGTCCAGAGGACCAGACATAGCTTTTTTTAGAGAGTACAGTGCAGTATTCCTCCGCCGCTACGTTTACGATGTAAAACCGGTCCATCCGCTGTATTCCGCATTCCGTTTACGACGTAAAACTGCGTTGTTTTTTTTTTCATGGGAGATGCATCGTAACTCGAGACCGTCGTAACCCGAGGACTACCTGTATATATGTATGTATATATGTATATATATACTGGTAGTCCCCGATTTACGAGCGCTCTTACATACGAGGTTCCGGACTTACGAGCTGGCAAACGAGCAGTAAATTTGTAAAGAACATACAAAAAATACAGCACTTTTATGTGTTTTTAGATGAAAGTGTGTTAGCTAACTGTTTGGAAACAAGTTTCTGAGCATGTTTATGAACTAGTATGAACATTTGTGATGAAAAACGAGTGTTCGTAGTAGCGCTAGCATAAATTTTCCGACTTACGACCAAAAATCCGGACTTACGAGAACACGTGTTTCGTGTTCCGACGTACGAGATTTTCATCTTACGAGATACTCGTAGTAACGGAACTCGCTCGTAAGTCGGGGACCACCTGTATACTATACAGTACAGTATATAGATAGATAGATATAGATGGATAGATATTTATTATATAAAATGTCTTGGTGGACTCACACTTCATCCATTTTCTTTCTGCTCTCTCTGTCGTCTTACAGTGGACACCGCTGCTGAAGCCAAACACAACAAAGCAAATTCACTGATCGACAGCTCTCTGATTCCGGTCCACGACACTGTGAGCGGAGTCTGCAAGGTACAGAAAGCTACGCAGACCCAAAACCCACCTGCCAGCCCCGGCCCATCGTCCAGGGAAAAGGTGAGAGCGACGCAAAGAAACTCGCCTAACCCAAAGTAGAAAAGTTGTGAATTATGACGGGTTTTGTTTCGCCAGAGAAAAAAAAGTAATTTTTCATTTGAGGACTGTAACAATAGACGTTTCTCCAGTGATTCACCCAATTTTCATTTTCAGATGCTAATAGAAGAGAACGAATGCTTAAAGTTGGAGCTGTCCCGAACCAAAATGGCGCTGGCTGAGGCTCAGATGGAAAAGGACTCGCTGCTTCACCGCATTAAGAGCCTGAAAATGAACACCAGCTAGCTCCAACACTCAAACAAGAACCTGGACGGACAGCTACCTTTGAGTTGGGGGTATTTTCATGCTTCTTCAGGAGAAACTATTACAACGTGTAACTTCAAAACAATGCAGTCTGTCAGGACTCTGAATTGTTTTATTTAGACATTTATCCGTTTCATCCTCAACATGCAGCGTTTGGGGAGTAGAAAGGAAAATAAAAAGAGACATTGTATTACTATTTTATTGCCTGAGAAAGAGAAAACCGTTCGAGATCGATATTCTTGGTGGTGCCTAAAGAAAACCCTCATTATTCCTGTTCTTAAAGAAAAGAACACAGCAGCTTTTTCAGACGAGCTTCAGACAAACCTGTAGGGAAAAATAAAACACAATGTTAGAACTTTGGAAGAATGTCTTAAAAAAAGTTTATTTTGCACCGTGCTGAAATATTTTCTTCAGTGCATCGGAGGGGGCGACAGACAAACCCTGCTCACCCTCAGTGTACAGTGTATATTGTACAAGAATGTAACAACGCAAACTATTTTCTACGGACTTGTGAACAGTTACGCAGTGTTTCAGCTGAATCTGTGATGTTTTTTTGGTCCCGGACTGCGTTTTGTCTAAAGTAGAGGGTGAATTTTCGTGGCTTGGTTTTATCAAAATGCCTCACGATGGTCCGCACTCTCCATGCTTCTTATTTTTCTACGTGTAAAGAGCGACTTCACTTTGAGAACAGAGGCGTTGTAAATACAAGAGGAAAAATAACTTTGCTTCTTTCTTTTTATAAAAAGAAAAGAAAATCTGGGCACATTAAAGCTGCCTGATAATGTGTACATTTATTTATATATATAATTAAACAAATCCATATACAGTAGCGTAATTTGTTTCACGGACAAGCAATGACCATATCTGCTGCTGTTTCATCTCTGTAAGGAAATCAGGGGAAATCCCAGAGTTTGTGTTTAGAAAATAACTAAAATGAACTAATATTTGTAAAAGCACATGCTTTAACGTCACTTACAAGAAAATAAAAGCTTAGTCATCGTGCAACCATGACGTGCTCTCTGGCTTAGAGTGATATATTTCCAGTTCTGTCCTTCAAAATTAAACGCGACTGATTCTCAGCTTATCGAGATTTGAATTATCTCAAAAGTTTGATTGAACTTTGTAAATTATTTATTTTTGTTCTAGTTTATTTCCTCCAATCTTTAAAGTCCTGATATAAATAAATAAAAAAGCAAATGCTACAGAAAAAGAAAAAAAAACTAAATTGTCAGTTAAAGCTGCTAAAATGATCAAAATAAAAAAAATCTGTTTTTAAAACTTTCCGTTTATTTTTTTAAGATTTTTTTTTTCTAACTTATTATTTCTCTACATCTAATGGGAGGCTGTTGGGAGTAAATCACACATCTGGTACTAAGATAATTGTGCTTTTTATGCTTTTAAACATTTATTTTTACTGTTTTCCAATCAATTACCACATAGTTTCAATTGTTTAAAGCAATTACTGTACAAACTGTCCCCCCCCCCCCCATTTTGCTTTAAATGCATTCATGTTCTTGTATAGGAGTTGTATGTTTATGTCTGCAAGAAAAAAAAAATCATCAAAAAAGGCAAAACTACTAATAAATATATGCTGCAAATTACCAAGTCAGCACATCTACTGAAAAGCTTGGATGATGTACAGCACCGGCGTTTGAACTCTGACTCACCTTAGTTTCTCACGCAGCATTTCTGAATTTACGGCAAGTCGTACAATAGGTGGGAGTAAACACGAGAGCGGCCGCTCTGTGAGCTGGAGCGAGCTGCGGTGATCCTCTGCACGGGGTGTTCGGCCTTCTGTGCACATAAATGGTCATGACATTTTAAAGCTGGAGAAGCTCGCCGAGTCATAAAAGGATGTTAAATCACTGTGGAAGAGGAACCCTCTGCTCTCTGCAGCTGTGAGCATGAAAAACGTGTTTACACGCTGTAGCTGGGTGCCTCTGCGTCGTGTCCACGTCACGGCACAGAACGTGTGTGAGGATTGATGTGCAGGAGAGTTGATTTGTTCAAAGTGCACGCCTTTACCTGTTGAAAGATGATGAAAAAGAGAAATCAGGACGATGGGCCTATGTTTTATTTCTAAAAGGCCCACATCCATGTAGACACTAGAATTACCGTATTTTTCAGACTATAAGGCGCACTTAAAATCCTTGAATTTTCTCACAAATGGACAGTGAGCCTTATGTATTAGGGGTGCGAATCTCAGTGTCTGGAGAATCGATTCGATTCCGATTTTTGGTGTCACGATTCGATTCAAAATCGATTTTTCGATTCAGAAACTATTTTTGATTCAGAAACGATTTTTCTATTAAAATGGTCATAAATTTAGTTTCAGTTTTGTAACTGACAAGCTGAAAAGAATAAACAACAATGTAAACAAATGGAAAATTTATTTAAAACAATAGTTTTAAACTGAAAACATTAAACAACAATATAAACAAATGGAAAATTTATTTAAAACAATAGTTTTAAACTGAAAACATTAAACAACAATGTAAACAAATGGAAAATTTATTTAAAACAATAGTTTTAAACTGAAAACATTAAACAACAATGTAAACAAATAGAACATTTATTTAAAAAAATAATTTTAGGTTCCTTATTGTATCAAATTTTTTGCATTGTTTGATAGTTATACCAAAAATAGGAACAAATAATACAGGAATGCATTAAAGCTGCTATATGTAACTTTTCTAACAATATATTTTTAACATATTTCTTCACTCTGTCACTAGATTGATGTTAGAGAGGTAATCTCTGAAAAAAACTAAAAAAAAATATTGTCCCCTTGCTTCTCCAGGTGGTAAATAAGCATTTCTAAAAAGAAAAAGTGACCCGCCATTTTCCAGCCAATAAAAACAAAGTTTGTAACCAGCCAATAAAAACCGAGCTTGAATTTGAATCAGCCAATAAAAACAGAGCTTGAATTTGAATTTTAACAGACCACAAGGGGGCAGTGCCATATATGGCTCTGAGGGGGAGGGATCAGAATGCTTTGCTTGTTGAAATTTTTTCTAAGTGCTGCAGTTCTACAGAAACTGCAGACTGAACCTTTAAATTCTGTAACTTAAATAACCAGTACAGTATTAGTTTAGCTTTTTGCTCTGTTACTTATAGAAGATTATTGTTTGAATTGATTGTTTGAACTTGTTTTGTTTTTGAAAAAAGGGGCAGATAAAATAAGATTTCTTCTTTCTGGCACCTTTCATTTTATGTATTCTTTCATATACTATGATATATGGTTTTATTTTCTTTATCTTTTGGGCTTTAATGTAATAAATAAATAAATCGATTTTGGGGCTTTTAGAATCGATACTGAATCGCCAGGACTAAGAATCTAGATTCTTTAAAAAAAATCGATTTTTTTCCCCTGCACCCCTATTATGTACAGTATTAATAATAATACATAATAAATTCAATTTATACCGCACTTTTCATTAATAAAAATCTCAAAGTACTATTAATTCTGGTTGTGCTTACTGACCAGCCGATTTTATATGGTACACGGCACTCAAAAATCTGTTAAAATTAACTTGTTTTGCTTAATGAGCCTTATAATCCGGTGCACTTTATAGTCCAAAAAATACGGTAATGGTGTAGCTTACGTGGAATAAATGCATATTGCCTGCTGTCTTTCATGCCCATGTTTTAAGATAGGATCATCATCTTATGTTGTGAAATGACACTGATGAGCCCATAGGTTGTGATTGACACTCAGCTGTGAACCTGCCAAATTTGAGCTCAGTATCTATTGCAGCCAGTTTTGTGCAGCCCTAATGTTGATTAACTGGTCTGACTGAATGTTAATCAGTTGTAGATGTACATCCAGTTCAATCCAATTCAGTTTATTTACGGTATATAGCACCAAGTCACGACTTGTCTGAGTTTAAAAGCAGACAATTTAGGGTCATCCAGGTTTTATGTCTTTAAGTCTAAGTGATTGGATTCATTGGGTTTCATAGACAAATACAAACGTGTATCCTCAGCATAACAATTAAAATTTATCCCATGCTGTTTAATAACTTTACTTAATGGAAGCATATAAGGCAAAGAGTATTGGTCCAAGCACTGAACCCTGAGGAACTCCATGACTAACAGAGCATGAAGAAGAGCAAATATTTACATCAACAAACTGGAATCTATCAGATTTAAATCAGCCATTCATGTAATCCCAATATCTCATTAAAGTCTCTGTAGTAGATTAGTTGCTCAAGAAGGAGTTATTTATTTTGTTTTTATTTGAAGATTATTATTGTTTAAAAAAAATTTTGTTGGTTAAAAAGGGGCAGAAATAATATATTTTTTCCTTCTTTCTGCTGCCTTTCATTTTATTTGTGATTGTATTTCTTATTGTTGAATTGTTTTGTTTAAAAATGAATAAACTTAATAATAATATGTTCAACAGTATCAAATGCAGCACTGGGGTCTAAAAGGACCAGTGTAAATACATTTTGAACGTTTCATTAAAACCATTCAGTGATGCACGAGACATTTTGCTGAGTCTTCTAACAAGAAAAGTGCTGTCTGCTAACTTCCATGCAGTAAAAACAGCCCAAATAAAATATAATTATAAATGATCACTTATATCATTATAAAGTGGAGTAGTAGTGCCTTTAGGTCAAATTATTCATCAGTTCAACATTTCTTTTCACTGTTATGCCGACGACACACAGCTTTACATCAGGACTGGAGCATCATCATCCATTATCATCTCCATCTTCACTCACTGCCCTCTCTACCTGCCTGGAGGAAATAAGGGCATGGATGAATCAGAACTTTCTTCAATTAAACTGCTCCAAGACTGAGGCCATACTGATTGGCACCCCTCACCAGATACAAACATCAACTTTAACAACAATCTCCTTCTCTGGTCAAGACATCCCCCTCTCCACCTCTGTTACAAATCTTGGAATAAAAATGGACTCTCATCTTACATTTGAAAATCACATTAAAGCTGGGGTATGTAAGATTGTAATGTAGTCTGTAACTTTTCAAACAATATATATTTTAACATATTTCTTCACTCTGTCACTAGATTGATGTTAGAGAGGTAATCTCTGAAAAAACTAAAAAAAAAATATTGTCCCCTTGCTTCTCCAGGTGGTAAATAAGCATTTCTAAAAAGAAAAAGTGACCCGCCATTTTCCAGCCAATAAAAACAAAGTTTGTAACCAGCCAATAAAAACCGAGCTTGAATTTGAATCAGCCAATAAAAACAGAGCTTGAATTCAAATTTCAACAGACCACAAGGGGGCAGAGCCATATATGGCTCTGAGGGGGAGGGATCAGAATGCTTTGCTTGTTGAAATTTTTTCTAAGTGCTGCTGTTCTACAGAAACTGCAGACTGAACCTTTAAGCATCTGTTTAAAACTTGCTTCTTCCATCTTCGAAACATCTCCAGACTTCGCCCATCTCTAACTTTTTCTGATGCTGAGAAACTCGTCCATGCTTTTGTCTCCTCCAGGCTCGACTACTGCAACTCCCTGTTTATTGGAATCCCTGGCAAAAACCTTCAGAAGCTTCAATATATTCAAAACAGTGCAGCAAGGATTTTATTGAGAGTTCGTAAATTTGAACATATTACACCCATTCTCCATAACCTCCATTGGCTTCCTGTCACCTACAGAATTCAGTACAAAACTGCTCTCATTACACACCAATGCTTACATGGAGCTTCACCAGATTATCTAAAGGACATTCTTGTTCCATATTCATCCACCCGGTCTCTACGATCACAGAACAGTCATCTCCTTCACATTCCACGAACCAAATTAAGGACCATGGGAGACCGGGCATTCAGTGTGGCTGCCCCCCGCCTATCCCTCCCTGACTACCTGAGAGCTCCACAGTCACTGGTTGACTTTAAAAACGGTTTGAAGACCTTTCTTTTTAAGCGAGCCTACTCTGCCTCCACATGATTTTATCTTTGATCTTGATATCATCATTGTTTTTAATAGATTTTATTATTGATTTTTGTTGTTTTATCATTGATTTTACTTGATTTTATCACTTGTTTTTATTTGATCGATTTCAGTTGCACTTTGTAGCACTTTGAGATTTTTGTTAATGAAAAGTGCGTTACAAATTAAATTCATTTTTATTATTATTATTAGTAAGGATTTGTATGAATTTAATTAATTGGAATAAATTCCAAATGAATGAATCCTAATTACTACTTTGTAGTTCTTTTGCGGAAACAAGTATGCATCGTTAAAATAAAATGTGTATTTTAAACAAAGCAGTGAAAGCAGCATGCAGGTTCCTGCATGTACAAGGGGGCAGAAGATGGATGGGAGCTGAGGGGGGTGTTGTCCATGATGACCGTCAAAGCGCATTAACTCCCTGCTTCTTCCTCTGCATTATTCACACGGACCCTGCTCTGACATGTCTGCCAGGATATTTTGGGATCTCACCTGTTTTCCAACCCATTCAGCGCGGGGAATACAACGCCGGCACAGAGGAGAAGTGCGCATGCGCGAGAACAACAGAGGAAGTTTGTGCACGAAGCGGCGACAGCGGGCAAAAGACACGGCGGGCGGGATTTAATGCACTACACTGACAAAGACATGACCGCCCGCTGGTGTTGTACACATAGATATTATATATAATATCTATGGTTGTACAGCCATCCACACCGAGCCCATCCGTCAAAGGAGGGAGACCCAGAGAGGAAGTCGAGCTTTTCGAGCTTTCAAAATAAAAGCACCAGGAGTGGGTTGCCTCGATCATAGATATAATACTGTATACACCTCGATGACCAGCTTTTATTTATTTATTTTTAAACCTGCTATTTTAATCCATCATCCAAGTAATGTTACTGGCAGGAATTTATTTTAACATAAGCAAGAAAAGGGTGTTAAGTTGGGATTTATTCAAGTTTTATACGTTTAGAAAAAACTTGGCATAATATCCAAAAAAGCTAAGTCTGGTCCTCTGGACATTCAAAAAAACAACCAAAAAAAACAGTGTTTTGTTTTGTTTTTTGAATGTCCAGAGGACCAGACTTAGCTTTTTTGGATTTTTCTACCTGGATTATTGAGCATGCATCAGGGTATTTTGGCATAATATATTTTTATTATATTAACTATGTAATATGAAATTCACAACAGGTTAAAAAAAGTCTTTCTATGACATTTTTAAACTGAATATGTTTAAAACAGCTGCAATGCTCTATATTCGTATGATGTTCATTCAGACTTTAGCCATTTGTTTCCATTTATTTCCACAACCGACGTCATTTAATGGAAAAATCCCAACACTTTAATGAAACCAGGATAATAAGTTAAAACATTTAGTTTCCCTTTGGGAATAATCAAGTATTTTTTAATTGAATTAAAGATCTGTCTACGAGCAAGATATTATTTACAACCTTTGCACATATGCCTCTTCAAAGTCACAAACTATCCAAAGTGCTTGAATTTAATTTGCTGAGCTACTTGGGACAATTAAGTTTAATTCCTGAAAAGTGCTACTAAATAAGAGTTCTGTGTGACTGATATTTCCAGAATACCAACTACTGACAACTATTTCATAAAACTTTTTTTTTAAAATCAGCTGGAGATCCATTTAAGCCTTTATGTTAATATTTTAACTTCCTACAGCATTATTGAAATGCAATGTGGGTGGCATGTGACAATTTATCCTAATTATTTTTTGGGGGAAAAAGTTTATTCAAACAAGCATTTTTTTTTTTAGTATTCTACACTACCGTAATCTGTAAAAACAAAAAACAAAACTTTTTTTTGCTAGTTTCCTTTTAATTAACCTCTTGCCATTTTGTTTTCAGTTGTAAAACAAAAAAAAAATGTGTACACATCATTTGTAAATTTCCATTGTTGTCATCGTTGTCCACTATTTTCATCATCATTCTGTTAAAATTCAGGTCTCTCTTGTAAATGAGTCCTCGTGGTTCAATGGGACTAACCTGTTTAAATACAGGTAGTCCCCGACATACGAATGAGTTCCGTTCCTACGTGACGTCACAAGTCGAATTTTGTTGTAAGTCGGAAAATACGTCCAAACTGCACCTTATACGTACAATTCTGTATTTTACCAAGCACAGCTTATCCTAACACAGTACCCTACATAATAATCAAAAAAACACATACATTTGGAGCCATAATGAAGGGAAAAAAACAGTTAATAACCTACTGGGAGCTGGTGAATCCTTCCTCCGCCTGTTAGCATGTTAGCTCATTGCTAAGTTGTAGCCTCTCTGCCTTGTAAACCTCCGGTCCAAACAAAGGTCTCCTGTACTTTTCCACACGCGGTCCAGAGTTTTACAGTAGGTCTGTTAGCATGCTAGCCCCTCCTAACCTCCTCTGCCCCGGTCTGCCTGTAAACAATGAGGTCTCCTGTAATTTTCAGCTGTAATCCTCCGCCCGTGGCCGCTAAGGTACACTCTTCTTCTTCTGTTTGGAGTTTTATGGCGGCTGGCAAACAACGTAAGGTGCATTACCGCCACCTTCCAGATTGGAGTATGGACTAGATGGTTGTCATGCTATTCAAAGTGCCCAGTCATCTAGAACTCCCTCACAACCAACAGACCTTTACACATTTTTAAATCCCTAATCATCAACTCTCTTACCTAAACAAACTTATGTCACCAATTGGAACATCTTGACCTCCCTTGAATTCCCCACACCAAAACTACAGTACAGTATAACACTTCACCATAAACTAATAAGTAAGTCAATTCCCAGCAATTCTAAATGTTAATAAAATTCATGAGTCAAAACACCCATAACCAAACCAATAAACTATACATACTTATGTCACCACATTGATCAACTTGACATCCCTATAAAGTGTAACGTGATAAAGTGTAACGTGCATTAAATACCCTCCACCAAACAATATTTCTTCTCCAAAGTACTACAGTTAAGTCATTCAGAGAAACCTCAGGTTCAGATGGGCCTTCACCTCGTCTCAATTCATCATGTATTAGGCATGTAACGGTACAAGTGGGTGTACCGAACCGTTTCGGTACACCACGTTCGATTCGGTCCACCTGCTTACCGTTTCGGTTATTTTTTTGTTATTAACGGGGGAATATGCACCGCGGAACAAAATTTCCTGGGCACGTTTCAGCTCGGAGCTATTATCGCGCGGCATGCGCAGCATGCACAGCTTTTAGCCGTTAGCATCTCGTGCGGTCTCCTGTTTGTGAACGTTATAGCTTTCTTGTTAAAAGACGAGCGCACACGCAGCTTGTGTGGACGTTGTTTCATGAAGACTGGATCTGCAGCAGCAACACGTCTGATGTGAACGCGCTGGAAATGTCATTCGAACGTGAACGAAGAAACAGCAGCTGCATTAAAACTACTTCATCAGGTAATCAGAGCGGTCCAGAGCAATAACACAAGCTGTATGAGTTTTTAAATCTCGAATCTAAGTCTGAATGTTGTTATATGCGCAGGCTTTAAAGTTGCTGAACGTCGCTATGAGACATTCATCACGTCAACACTTCAAAACGTTCAGCTCTTTATGAAAAAACTAACTGATGTTGTCAACAACAAGCCCTGGACCAGATTAAAGCCCTGCCATGATGATGAAGAGTGAGAGATTCAACCGTTCAAGAGGTATTGTTCTTTTATTATTATTATCTAATCTTTTTTTAAATTTAAAATCATAATCTTATTAACTTTTTTTTTTTTACCTCTTTTGTTTTTTATTTCCAGTCTGTGACAGAGGTAGCTGCTCTCTACTTCCACTTCAGGGAAATCCACCTGCAGCTAAGAAGTGTGTGATGACTGAACTGAACTCTGAACTTTTCTGTCCTGGAGGAACAGGTCCAAGAAGAAGTTGTGAGTACAGTAATGAGGACAAATACTGCCACACTGCTGCTACTGGACAAAAACTTGATTAGTTAGATTGTAAACAGTCTGTTGCTGCTTATTGTTCTGGTTCTGACTGTTATTGTATTTATTAAGATTTTTATTATTGTTCATATAGTTTATTTATTGTAGAGTGCTGTTTATTTAAAATATCATCCAAATGGGTCACTTTTATTTATTACTACAATACAATACAAACGTATTTTTGGCATATTTTCAAAATAAACATTTTGTAAGTCTTTATTTTGTCTTTTTTTTTTGTACCGAAAATTAACCGAACCGAACCCTCCTTGTAATTGAACCGAACCGAAATGTGATTTTAGCGTACCGTTACACCCCTATCATCTATGTTTTCCCAAGATAACTCTGTAACGTTAAAGAATTTTGTAGCAGCCTTCACTATGATTTTGATTTTTTTCAGTCTTCGTTTTTGCCTGTTCTGTGCAGTTTATGACGTATGCAAGGAATTGAATCAATTTATCGACTGTGATAGTACTTTGAACCGTGTCTGGTACTCTTGTTTTGTCAACTTTTGTTCTTGTAGAAATATCGTTTTTGATCTGTTTTACTGCTTCGGCGTACATAATTTTCTTATCAGTTTTAACTTTTTGTATTTCAGCTGCTTCCTTTCTTTTCATGCACCCTGCATATGCTGCAGAATGACCTCCACCACAGTTGCAGCAGTTCATCGGACTCTATCCACAGGCACCATAAGAATGGTCCCCTCCACATCTACTGTACTACATTTTCGTTTACTCCTACAAACATTAGCTACATGTCCATATCTTTGACAGTTATAGCACCTTAGAGGTGGTGGGACATAAGCCCTCACACTGAAGCACAAGTATCACTTTAGCCGGCAAGAGTCTGTCCTGGAAATACAACAGGATAGATGTACTGTCTACTTTCTCCCCATTTCTATAAGCTGGCAAATGTTTCATATTTGTAATTTCACCTCCTTTCATGATCTTTTTCAATGCCTCCAAATTCTCTCCCACAGGAATCCCTGATATAACACATCTAGATCCTCTCTCATCACCCACAATCTTTCTGTCCACTACTTCTTTACCACATACTGCTTGTAAGTTCAAAGCCTTGGTCTTTTGTTCATCATTTACACAAATGAGAAGGTTACCATCCCACAACACTTTGGCCAGTTCAACTTCACCAACAGCTTTCTTCAATCCCTTTGAAAAATAAATAGGGCTAACTCCTGACAAACCCTGTCCTTCCTTAAAAGCTGCTGTCTGCGATATGACCAAAACACTTAAAATTTTGAACAGGCAAAGCCTTCTGCTCCCTCCCCCTTGCTCTCTGGCTGACCTGCAACTCCGCCTCCTTAGCTCCTCCTCCTCCCAGCGCTGCAGGCTGGGACAGGCGGGGGATGAGCTGCGTGAAGCTGACACCCCACCCACATGAACAAAACTCTGTTTTTATTGGCTGGTTCAAAAAACTCTGTTTTTATTGGCTGGTTAACGGCTGGTCACTGTGGGTTTTTATAAATGCTTTTATTACCACCGGGAGACGCCAGAGGACTATAGTTTTTTCAGAGATTACCTGTCAAACATCTATCTATCATAAAATAGTGGCAGAGTGAAGAAATATGCTTAAAAAATAACTTACATACTGATCCTTTAAATCTCAATACAACTTTACATTTGTCCATCATGACTTTTTTCCTAATCTCAACACCGTCCTCTTCAACCTCAAGACATCGTTTTCCAGTATTTAATCCCTTTAGACCCCCACTACTGCTAGCCATCTTAGTCCACTCACAATCTGGATTATGCCAAAAACCGCTTTAAATTACACTTTGTACTCGCTGTGTACGTTCGTTCCGTCTCTTCTCTCCACTCCGTTCCTCCTCACAGGTGTCTCTCATTCAACCGACCTCCTGTCCCGTCGTAGACTGGCGGCCCTCTTTCTCCTAAGGTATCTCCCTCCTGTAAATTTCTGCTGTCCTCCGCTGAGTTTCGGTACTGTATTTCTTGGTGTAAAGCTGCATAAACCGTGTAACTCGAAACAATGCTTTTCAATGGGAGGGCTTTCGTAACCGCAAAACGTCGTAAGTCGAGGACTACCTGTAAAGGTTG
>JBBPBX010018535.1:0-14628 GCA_038048925.1 Garcialebias charrua | reverse complement strand
CAGCTGGACTACAACATTGTGATCCAAACAAAGACAAAAACACAACCGTACACCTCATGCCATGCAGCTAAACACAGGTTTTTCATGTGTTCAGTGTTCAGAAGCATACGCTTAAGCTGTGTGTGATTAAATACACGCAACAACATTTTAGAACTGTTATTTTAGTACAAGTTTAGGCATTTACTTACTGAAGACGCGACTATCCGCCATTTTGAAATCTAAACTTGGGGAGGGGTGAGAGTTCACCACTAGAGGGGGCGTGAACACAGGACAACCCACAACCTCCTCCCCTGCTTGACTCTCTACACGCCCATTTTGAGAGAAATTTTGAAAATGGCCTGGGGAAGGAGTTACCGTCTCAACCTGGGTTTAGTCTCACTTTAAGGGGAAATTAATAAATTTGTGTCACATATAAAACAGTCCTGCATCGCTTTGAATGAGAACATGCGGCTGCGAGCTGGCTGCGCGCTGGGACAGGTGGGGGCATTTCCTTGTTCAGCGGAGGGAGAGGAGGAGAAGGAGGAGGGAGCGAACACTTGACTTTTGGCCAAAAAAACAAAAGAAAACTCCAGATAAGGGATTAAGAAGGGGAAATTAATAAATTTGTGTCATTTATACAACAGTCCTCGATGCAGGACTCCTGCATCACTTTGAATGAGAACATGCGGCTGCGAGCTGGCTGCGCTGGGACAGGTGGGGGCGTAGGTTAGGGGCGAAAAACTCCGCCCCTTCTGTTCTCCAATTGGTCCGAACAAAAATCTACCGGAGAAATCCTTGTGGATGAGAGAAGTCCCAGACTGTGCAGTGAAGGAAAATGAGAATTGAGCGGAGCTGTGCAGGAGGGTGAGGGCCAGGCTAGTGCTATATAAGACTGAGCTGAATATAGCTTCTCAGACTGAGGAAGTCTTTCGGACGAAAGACGAAACGTTTCTACATTTTTTTTTGCTTTGTGTCCAGAGGACCAGACTTAGCTTTTTTAGATTTTTCTACCGGGATTATTGAGCATGCATCAGAGTGTTAGTATGGTACTGTGGTTATTGTGAATATTTAAGATGCTTCATAACTTGTTTGACATGCATATTTTCACAGGGAACAGGAATGCTTATGCCAGCAAAGTCAGGCTCACAGGTGAAATACACCTTGCTGAAAAAAGAAACGAGTCAGTCAGAGAGTCAGAGAATGTTTATTGTCATTTGCACCACATGTGATGAAACAAGATTATGTACACAGACCAGGCCTATGAGGCACAGCTGTTTATTTATCATTTTTATGGATTTTGCAATTTTTCACAATTTTATATTTCATAAATCTGTGGGTTTTTCCTCAATAGCTTCCAAGTCATGTGACCTGTTGACCCAAAATCATTGTGAAATAATTCTGCTAGTCTCTATAAATGAGGCACAGTCATTTGTTTTCTATTTTAAGTCATATTAATCAGACTCCATGAAGCGGACTGACGAGAGCACCGCACCGATGAAGACACGGAGCTCGAATATCCAACGTCCAACTTGAAAATAACTTCACTGCGGTCAAGAGGCAGGTGATCAGACAGATCAGTCAGAAAATGAATCATTCCTGCATGAATAGATGAAGCTGAAACACCAACACGCTTCAGGGTCAGCTGATCACCTTGTTACAACTTGTGAAAGTTATTTTTCAGTTAGGCAACATATTTTGTTGCATGTTACATTTATGCTCAACAGATCTTAAGCTTCATTTTATTTAGTTGTTTTAGGAAACTACACCTGCACTTTAGTTTTTGTGGGGGATTTTGTTGATCTATATTTTGTGCAGACTTTTTGAATCTAAATAACTGATCATTTTTATTTTTATACTTGGAGACTGAATACTTTACTAAATAAAGTAATTTCAGTAAAATTACCCCTTGTTTTTTAAAAATTTTATATAATACTGCAAAGCAACATGTTAAGTTAATTTTGTCAAATAAATAAATTTGATTTCTGTTTTTTTCTCTCGTTATATCACGGAATTTATCGCTATCGTGATAATGCTCTGAAATCTAAAAAAGCTAAGTCTGGACATTCAAAAAATTAAACAAAACAAAGCAAAAAAAAAAAAAGTAGAAACGTTTCGTCTTTCGTCCGAAAGACTTCCTCAGTCTGAGTTGCTGTATTTAGATCAGTCTTATAAATAGCACCCTCATAGTGGATCAACCAGTTGGCTGATGACAGCCAAAACCAGCTGCTCACATGATCACACCAGTTGGCTGTCATCAGCCAACTGGTTGATCCACTGTGAGAGGGTGCTATTTATAAGACTGAGCTGAATACAGCAACTCAGACTGAGGAAGTCTTTCGGACGAAAGACGAAACATTTCTAAATTTTTTTGTTGTTGCTTTGTTTTGTTTAATTTTTTGAATGTTCAGAGGACCAGACTTAGCTTTTTTTAGATTTTTCTACCTGGATTATTGAACATGCATCAGGGAATGCTCTGAAATATCACGATATAATTTTTGAGCCATATCGCCCACCCCTAGGTCACATTACTCAGAGAGATGACTACAGAAGTCAGAGGGTTGTTTGATCAAGTGGAAAGGCTTGTTAGATTGCTTTTCGTGAATCCAGTGTCAGCTGAGGCAGAGAGGAGTTTTAGTGCTCTCAGGAGGCTAAAGACATGGCTCAGATCAACAATGACTCAAGAAAGACTTAAAGGTACAGGTAGTCCCCGATTTACGAGCGCTCTGATCTACGAGGTTCCAGACTTACGAGCTGGCGAATTATTGGAAAAAACGCAAAAAATACTGAGTTTTCCTGTGTTTTTTCACCACAGTTCGTTAGCTAAACATGTGGACACACGTTTCCGATCATTTTTATGCACTCATAAGCAGTTTTTCGATGAAAAACGAGTGTTCGTAGTCGCGCTAGCAAAACCGTTCCAATTTACGAGCGAAATTCCGGACTTACGAGAAGCGTGGCGGCCGTTCCAAATTACGAGATTTCCGGTTTACGAGCGCCTCGTTGTAACGGATCTCGCTCGTAAATCGGGGACTACCTGTATTGTGACATGATGTTGAAAATTTGCACATTTGTCACAACATATATATCTTATATCATTCAGCTCTGTTTGTTTTTACGAAATAAATTATAAATATATTAAAATTTCATCCAAGTTATGGTAATTTTTTCTCTGGGACACGCCCCTAGAAATCTGAGAATTTCCGTAAAACGTCATGTGACGTACCTTGGGCACTGGGCATAAGGCGGAGCCTTGCCCGTTTGTCTGGTGTGTTAACTGCTTGTCATACAGATCCTTTTTCTGAAAGATCGCCTCTTTTTTTTGGTGTAACTTAAAAAATGCTGTCACGTTGTAGCGCATTTGGGTGTTCTAATATCAGCAGTGAACAAGTGAGCCTTCACAAATTCCCAAAAGATGAGAAACTTTGCCTAGAATGGAAGTACAGAGAACGAGGGACCGATGGGTTCCTACTGAGTCGTATGTCTGCAGCGACCATCTTACTGCCGGTCAGGTAACATCTGTAATTTTTTTTATTCATGGAGGGGTTATTAATGAGTTTTGGATGATTTACTGTCTTAAAATGATAGATCTCAAACGCGACCGGGACTCTGTTAGCCGAGATAGCTGCTAACAAACATTAGCCGAGAGACAGGAGAAAACACGTAGCTATTTATGTATTTTTAAATTATGTCTGCGCGATCAGGTAACATCTGTAATTTCTTTTTATTCAGGGAGAGTTTATTAATGAGAGTTTTGGATGATTTACTGTCTTAAAATGATAGATCTCAAACGCGCTGCTAACAAACATTAGCCGAGAGGCAAGAGCAAACTCGTTGCTATTTATGTATTTTTTAATTATGTCTGCGCGATCAGGTAACATCTGTAATTTCTTTTTATTCAGGGAGGGTTTATTAATGAGAGTTTTGGATGATTTACTGTCTTAAAATGATATATCTCAGACGCGACCGGGACTAAGCGAGATAGCTGCTAACAAACATTAGCCGAGAGACGGGAGCAAACACGTAGCTATTTATGTATTTTTAAATTATGTCTGCGCGATCAGGTAACATCTGTAATTTCTTTTTATTCAGGGAGGGGTTATTAATGAGAGTTTTGGATGATTTACTATCTTAAAATGAAAGATCTCGAACGCGACAGGGACTTTGTTAGCCAAGATAGCTGCTAAAAAACATTAGCCGAGAGACAGGAGCAAACACGTAGCTATTTATGTATTTTTAAATTATGTCTGCGCGATCAGGTAACATCTGTAATTTCTTTTTATTCAGGGAGGGTTCATTAATGAGAGTTTTGGATGATTTACTGTCTTAAAATGATAGATCTCAAACGCGACCGGGACTTTGTTAGCCGAGATAGCTGCTAACAAACATTAGCCAAGAGACTTTTAAATTATGTCTACGCGATCAGGTAACATCTGTAATTTTTTATTCAGGGAGGGTTTATTAATGAGTTTTGGATGATTTACTGTCTTAAAATGATAGCTCTCAAACGCGACCGGGACTTTGTTAGCCGAGATAGCTGCTAACAAACATTAGCAGAGAGACAGGAGCAAACTCGTTGCTATTTATGTATTTTTAAATTATGTCTGCGCGATCAGGTAACATCTGTAATTTCTTTTTATTCAGGGAGGGTTTATTAATGAGAGTTTTGGATGATTTACTGTCTTAAAATGATAGATCTCAGACGCGATCCGGGACTCTGTTAGCTCAGCCCAAGAACAAAGAAGCTACGTCACGAAGCTATCCTCACTTAGCTACTGTGTATGAATTAAACCATGTCTAAATCACTTTTCAGTTGATCGAGTGTCCAATAACTGTATAGGATGAATAATAACCCTTCGATTGCTTTAATACATTCATGTACTAACAATAGGTTGTGTTTGTTCGACATGCTCCGCCATTATTTAGATGCGCGTTGAGCAGCGGCTACCCAAATGTACGTCACATGACGTTTTGTGGAAGTGAGCGGATTTTTAGGGGCGTGCCCCAGAGAAAAAACTACCATAACTTGGAATGAAATTTTAATATATAATTTATTTTGCAAAAACGAACAGAGCTGAATGATATAAGATATATATGTTGTGACAAATATGCAAATTTCCAACATCATGTCACAATACCTTTAATAATGTTGCTGTGTGCCATGTCCACCAGACAAAATTAAACAATTTAGACATTGATCAAATATGTCAGCAGTTTGTGTAAATGAATGACAGAAGAAGGCAGGTGTTATTAAATTAGTATACACCACTCACATTTCAGTTCAATTCAACTGACTCCTTCATCTTTAAAAACTGTGTTAGGATAGGCTAAGTGCTTGGTGACTGTACAGTACTGTACATTTATCTATTTATTAAAAATATACAGTATATACAGTATTTTTATTTTTTATTGTTTTTTATTTATAAATAGATAAATGTACAGTACTGTACAGTCACCAAGCACTTAGCCTATCCTAACACAGTTTTTAAAGATGAAGGAGTCAGTTGAATTGTCTCCCTCCTCCCTGCAGGCTCCATAGGGAGCTTGCTCCCTTTATGTGAAAGGGAGACAATTCAACTTATTCCTTCATCTTTAAAAACTGTGTTAGGATAGGCCAGCGTTTCTCAAATAGTGGGGCGCGCCCCCCTAGGGGGGCGCAGTGCGATGCCAGGGGGGGCCCGGGCTCTTGTGACCCAGGTGGTGTTAGGATAGGCGAAGTGCTTGGAAACTATATGTATACTGTATATACACATGCAGGGCAGTGACGGCTGGGGTGGTCCCCGGCCGACGGCAAAATCGACCTGCGAAAGGTCCTTAGGTCCGTAACTCGTACGAAACTCGAGGGTTAGCTGTACATGGTTACACTGTTCAGGTTTTTATTCAAGTCCTCATAGGCCCTGTACACACGTAGCCTGGTGTTTGAAAAACGAATATCTGCGCAAAAAAAAATCTCCGTACATACATGTTCAGATATTTAAAATGTTTGTCTACATGTCCCGTTTATTTTCACCACAGAGCGTTTTAAAGAGTATGCCCAACCCATAAGTGGCAGTGTAGTGCTGTCACAACCCTTCAAACAACCACAACTTCCTTTTATTTATTTATTTTTTCTTTCGTTTGTGTGGACAGACCGTGAGGTTGCACTACTATTAAATACCGTGTTGGAGTACAAAGTTAATAAAACGCAGGAAAATGTAGACTGGGAATCATGTCCGACTGGGAATCATGTCAGAGCAGGTATGTTGACATTTTAGTGCTTTTTTTTCTCCGAGCATGTGACGTCAGCGCCGCTCCAGCTGAAGCATAAATTTCCGGTTCTGAAAGTCCACACGCAGACTCGAAAGCGGAGAGTTCTCAAATCTCCACTTTCGTCTGAGTTTTTTTATTATTCGTTTATAGTTACATCAACCGGAGTTCACGTGTGGATCAAAGGCCAAAACCGCATGATAAACTGTTCGTTTTTACTGATATCCGGCTACGTGTGTACAGGGCTATAGTCAGATTTCAGTGTTTCCCCTAGTTAACTTGCCTTGGCGGGGTGCTCATCTCATTGGAGACATGTCTGAGTGCAACTTGTACCAACAGTTTTTGAGCGTGGGAATATTAGGGGGGGGGGGGGCGTTCAGCACGAGAGAAGAGGCGCCTTTAGCTTTTTAGCTAGACAGCCTGTTTTCCGTGCCGTTAGCTTAGTGCTGTGTCAGTGCCGGGTGAGTGTATGGGGGGCAAGTTTGGTTTGGTAGGCGGCGTGCTCAGTTCTGTTGACGGGGTGGGGCACCCCGCTTGTATAATGGTAGGGGAAACACTGGGTTTACACATTTCTGTTTTGCTTTTGTTGGCCTGCTATAATATGAATATCACATGTTTTCTGAATTAATCTATAAAAGTGTCATCAATAGGCACAACTTGCACCTGTGAACAACATTCTGCATGAGTGCTGTCTGGACTAATTTTTTATTATTACTGGCCAAAAGTCAACTTTCTAATCTGATGTATGAAACAAGCTTGTGCACCTGCAAGGCTCAGAATAAAGAGACCTAGATTTAAAACGAGGAGTATTCTGCTATCAGAAAACCATGGACAAGAAAATGTAACTTCAGACAAAGCAGCCTCACAAGATTATATAAACTTTTGTTTTTTTACACAAATACATATTATGAAGGTAAAAAAAAAATGGGGCCATTTGCTGGATTTGTGACACTAGTAAGGCTGGGTAAACTGATGTGCACTTGTGTGTGGGTGTGTGCTGTGTTTTCAGAGGGTGATGAGAAGAGGAGGGAGCTGATGTTTAGAGGAGTCCCAGCACCATGCTCTCAGAGTTTTCTGTGGGAGGAGTCTGTTTGTGATGTCACAGACAACAAGATATCTAAGCAGGTACCATTAAAAATGTCAAAACAAAAATACACTTATTTTTCCCTGACCATCTCTGACTTTCCTTGTGGCTGCTCCATTTCTGAAACTGTGTACTCAAAGCTTGAAAGTTGCTTTTCCCTGAAGCATTTTTCTGTGTACTGTCTGAAGAATGTGAACCGTATGAAGCGTGACATGCAGGTGACTGGCTCCAGGCTGAGCCCCAGCCCCCCACAGGGCCGAGTTCCCATTTTACTGGTCCATCAGCCTGGAAAACAGCTGGGAAATGAGATGAGCTCCTGGGGTGCTGGATGGGACCTGCTCCTTCCAAAGGGCTGGGGCATGGCCTTCTGGTAGGTACCAAAGACTAACAACAATGTTTTGTTTTCCTCATCCCAAGAGTTCAGTAACAGTTCAGCTTCATTCACTGAGNCCCAAAGGGCTGGGGCATGGCCTTTCTGGTAGGTACCAAAGACTAACAACAATGTTTTGTTTTCCTCATCCCAGGAGTTCAGTAACAGTTCAGCTTCATTCACTGGAGCAGTCAATAGTTTTTATGCAATGGAAGGCTGATTCCTGTAAATGTTGTTTTAGTTTGGTTAATCTGAAAGATTAAAATAAAAAAATATTTTGCTGCAGATGAAAATAAAGTTGACCGTAGGTAGTCCGCCCTATTTCTTATACACTGAAGTATTCTTCAACAGTACATGGATGTTTTAAGATCAACTAAAATGCTTAATTGCTGGAAAATTTAGAAATGTACGCAGTAACTATCATGTATTTTATTTTTTATTTTTTTACAGCCAATTTAGCATTGCAAGTACTTTAGTTCCCAAAACTATGCTGCATGCACCTATAAAACCTGCTGCCAAATCTAATCTACCTAATCGTGTATTGGTTACAGGGATGAGAGTTCTCTGTCGCCATAACAAATGTCTGTCATCTGTGATAAGTGGGAAAAAACTTGTGTGTTGTTGTGGCCTTGTTAAAGCCATCCAATCTAATAATGATACAGAGATTAAACTGATGCTCTTTTTGTGGAAAATTTATTCATTTCATTTAAAAACATGACAATTATACATACAATACAATCAAAAAATGTAAAATAAAATGAGAGGTGGCAGAAGAAGAACTAGTCTTATGAAAACTGCCCCTTTTTACTCAATTCTAATGTAAATCAAATTATACATAAAAAATGTAATTCACAAAGACAATAACCAGGGTATCCGCGGGGTTGTAAAAGGTAGTAAAAGGTAGTAAATGAAATTAACACAAATTAAGGCCATTAAAAAGTATTAAAAAGTAATAAACGTCATCTGACGAGGTATTAATTTTTTAAAACCTACACAACTATATTTTTCTTGTTCTGTCGTCTAAAAAAAGGTCTGTGAATTTATTTATCTTTTCTAATTTTATGTTCCAAGTAGGACCTTAGCTAAAACAAAGACGTCATATCGTCAGTCAGTGTGCGCGCGCACCTACAGCTGGTATCATGTCTGTAAAAAGAAACAGGAAAGGATCACGGCTTTATCCTCCGACATTTAACAAGAAATGTACCTAAACAATTGTTTGTTAGCTCGAAATTATAGCAAAAGGGGTGTCTCAGTCTAACGTTTTCTTAATAAATGTACTTTAATGGTTAAATCGGCTTTATTTAAAAAAAAAGTGTCGCTGCCTCAGTGCCTGTGTGCTCCGTGATCGCTCAGCGGTGACAAACAGGAAAAAGGAGCGCGGCTCGTTTCGCCGACATTTAACAAGAAAATTACCTAAACAATTATTTGTTAGCTCGAAATTATAGCAGAGGTGTTTTTCTGTCTGTCATTTTCTTAATAAATGCACTTTAATGGTCAAATTAGCTGCATTTCGCCACCGTGGTGCAGCTTGCTGCTGGATTGAAGGTTCAAGCAGAGAGGTGGGGAGAGTATGGCAGGCCGATTGAGTCATTAATAGCTAGTGAAGATTCTCAGTCATCCAGGACATGGTGAATTCTAAAAAGTGCAATAAAAAAATAAAGTATAATATAATAGTATAATAAATAGTATAATAAATAAAGTCCAGTTGTTTTTGTCTTGAACTTTTTTAAATTTGTCATTATAGGCACGTTTTCCTATTACATGATCCAACAGCATGCCATACACTATTACTACAATAGATATCATGAAGTTTTTTTTCAGTCAGAATGAATGAAACGGTCATATTTCAGTGTTATGGTTTATAAATATGGGGAAAAAATCTATAAATATGTCACTTCGTCCTATAAGTTGCAAGGCATGTAAATTATGCAAAAAACTGCAACTTACAGGATGAAAAATACAGTAGTTATTATTTTTCTACCTCTCTTTTTGAATTATGCATGTGTTCAGTGTTGAATTATTTTAACTAAACTGTTCTGTTTTCAAGTTTACAGCTTTTGTTTGCCATTAGAGATATGTTATGTGTGGGAATAATTAAACTTTTTCTCTTGGGTTAGATTTAAATAACAAGTAGGTCAGTGCTTTTATTGAGGCAAGAAGCAAATTGATGTATCCAGTAATTGTTATAAAACTACATTTACTACCAAAGTTTAGGAAGAAAATGACAGTAATCTATCACTTTACAATTAGTTGCTCTAAACTGAAGTACAACAGGTTGCCGCTACGGTTACAGCTCGGTGCCGTGATGGTATTAAAAAATATTTTGATGGTATTAAAAAGGTATTAAAAGGTATTAAATTTAACTCTGGAATTTCTGCATATACCCTGATAACAATCTAGCTAAATTAAAAACATAAAAACTCAAACATCTTAATCAAATCAGACAACAAATTAAGTAGATATATATTAACGATTTCCATATTCTTCCAAGAAACTCGTCTTTATCAGTCTCTTAAATGTATACAGTGATCTGGCATTTTTAACGTGTATCTTCCAAACCATTCCACAATCCTATTCCCTGAATTATTGTGGATCGTTCCTTCAAACTACTACTAAAATAAGGCTTCACAAACATCTCAATTCCTTTAAGAAAATATACACTCTCTCTTTTAACAAAATTCGTTTGAATATTGACAGGCAACATGCCTTTATGTGCCTTATACATAAGCAACAAAATGTTATAATTAACCAAATCATAGAACTTCAAAATTTTCAGTTGATAAAATAAAGTAGTCGACGGATATCTATACAGGTAGTCCCCGATTTACGAGCGAGTTCCGTTACAACGAGGCGCTCGTAAACCGGAAATCTCGTAATTTGGAACGGCCGCCACGCTTCTCGTAAGTCCGGAATTTCGCTCGTAAATTGGAACGGTTTTGCTAGCGCGACTACGAACACTCGTTTTTCATCGAAAAACTGCTTATGAGTGCATAAAAATGATCGGAAACGTGTGTCCACATGTTTAGCTAACGAACTGTGGTGAAAAAACACAGGAAAACTCAGTATTTTTTGCGTTTTTTCCAATAATTCGCCAGCTCGTAAGTCCGGAACCTCGTAGATCAGAGCGCTCGTAAATCGGGGACTACCTGTAGTTTTTTTTTCTGCATAATAATTCGTACAGCTCTTTTCTGTAAAATGAACAAAGGATTAGTTATAGTTTTACACGCTTTACCACAGACTTCAATACAGTAAACCAAATAAGGAACAACTATTGCATTATACAACATAAACATTGCTTTATCAGTGAATAACTCTCTTACTTTATACAGAACTGCTATCGATCTTGATATTTTTGTTCTCAAGTTGTTTATGTGAGGTCTCCATGTTAATTTCTCATCAATAATAACAAAGAGAACCAGAGCCACAGTTTGAACCAGTCAGAGCAGAGCGGGTCGTGCTGTCGATACACAGTGCACCCAGAGCAGTCTTTTCAATTTATGGTGTTTTGTCACCGTTTTAATTTTCCTCTGTGCTACACAATATGGCACCAGTTGAGGGCCTCCCCACTGTTGGGATCTGCCCTGCTCAGCTTGGTTTATGGGACCACCTTGTTTGTGGTTCCAATTGGACTACTCTGAGGTGATGATTTTGACATAAGAAGTCAGCAGCAATAAATAAAGTCCAGTTGTTTTTGTCTTGAACTTTTTTTAAATTTGTCATTATAGGCACGTTTTCCTATTACATCAACCAACAGCATGCCATACAACTACTGTATTACTACTCTGGAACCCATGAAGTTGTACTGTATTGCTGTATTATTATTAAAAAAAAAATTTCAGTCAGAATGAATGTAAACGGTCATATCTCAGCTAAAAATGGTTTCTAAAAATGGGGAAAAATCCATAAATATGTCACTTCAGCCTATAAGTTGCAAGGCATGTAAATTATGCAAAAAACTGCGACTTACAGGATGAAAAATATGGTAGTTATTATTTTTCTCCCTCTCTTTTTGAATTGTGCATGTGTTCAGCGTTGAATTATTTTAACTAAACTGTTCTGTTTTCAAGTTTACAGTTTTTCATTTGCCATTAGAGATATATGTTATATGTGGGAACAAACTTTTTCTCTTGGGTTAGATTTAAATAACAAGTAGGTCAGTGCTTTTATTGAGGCAAGAAGCAAATTGATGTATCCAGTAATTATTATAAAACTACATACTACTTGTATATATAAAATAAGAACTTTGACTTGTACATGTACATACTACAGACCAGACTTGGCTTTTTTAGATTTTTCTACCTGGATTATTGAGCATGCATCAGGGTATAAAACTACATGTTCTACCAAAGTTTAGGAAGAAAATGACAGTACTGTAATCTTATCATTTTACAATTAGTTGCTCTAAACTGAAGTACAATAGGTTGCCGCTACGGTTGCAGCTCAGTGTCGTGATGGTATGAAAAAATATTGGGATGGTATTAAAAAGTATTAAATTTAACAAGAATTTCTGTATATACCCTGTTGTTACATCTGTGGTAGTTTTGAATTCCTTTATAAATAAAGAAGCAGTAGCAGCAGTAGTAGTACAGGTAGTCCCCGACTTACGAGCGAGTTCCGTTACAACGAGGCGCTCGTAACACGGAAATCTCGTAATTTGGAACGGCCGCCACGTGTCTCGTAAGTCCGGAATTTCGCTCGTAAGTTGGAACGGTTTTGCTAGCGCGACTACGAACACTCGTTTTTCATCGAAAAACTGCTTATGAGTGCATAAAAATGATCGGAAACGTGTGTCCACATGTTTAGCTAACGAACTGTGGTGAAAAAACACAGAAAAACTCAGTATTTTTTGCGTTTTTTCCAAAAAATTCCCAGCTCGTAAGTCCGGATCCTCGTAAGTAAGAGCGCTCGTAAGTCGGGGACTACCTGTATAAGCTATAGTAGCAGCAGCAGCTTCTCATTCCTTATGGCTCGGATATAGTCGCGTTTTGGTCCGCAAGCTGGAGCGCGCGTGCTGCGCGCGCACTGCCGTGCGGCTTCATGCGTTTATAGTGTAGCACGGCAGCGCATGGCAAAGTGCTGTTCTTTTACTGACCAGCAGGTGGCAGTACTCTCTAAAACCTGTGCATATGTTGCAAGAAAGGGTGTAGAAGAAGAAATCTACCGTAGAAGAAGAACTGTTTGAAATCACACAACAAAACAAATGGCTTTCTGCTCGCTCGGGGAATTTAATACTTTGTATCACATAAAAAACATTCCTCCATGCGTCGCGACGCCGTTTCCACGACCACAGCGGCGCAGACAGCTGCAGGCTCTGGCGTGAAGGCTGTCGGTGAGGTCCCTACCCGACCTGTCAATCAATTTGGTGCGCGCGCTAGGCTTGCGGAGCTTCAAAATCTGGGAGGTGCACGACCACGCGCGAAACCAACGCGCTGGCCAAAGCGCGGGGGCGGGGACTATGCGATTGCGTCACTTTTCGCGCGCGCACCCTCGCGCCCTATGCGACGCGTCAACTATATCCTAGGCTTAAATCACCGTTGTAAGAAAAGCAGCAGGTGACGAGATGTTCCCATCATGCCTAGTGAACACATCAGTGGGGGCCTTGTAGAGACCTGGTCACATTATTTGTTGAAGTTCAGCATGTTTAGCCCCAAACAGGTCAGCTGTGTATGAGTAAATTAACTGGTTTGAGTTGGTGACAATCCCAGGACTCACTAGGCTCCGGTAATGAGAGCTAGGCTTTACAAAATTTAGACAAATGGACATTAAACACACAATTCAGTAATGTAGATTTTTAAATATACAGGTAGTCCTCGACTTACGACGTTGATCCGTTCCTACGCGGCTTCGTAAACCGATTTTCGACGTAAGTCGAAATATAAGTACATACTGCACCATATACATGTACAGTACTGTATTACTAAGCACTTGGCCTATCCTAACACAGTACTCTACATAATTATCAAAAAACACATACATTTGGGAGCCATAATGAAGGGAAAAAACAGTTATTAGCCTACCGGTACTTGGATGCTGGTGACACCGTCCACCTCGGTCCATCCTCCGTATTCTCCATTCGTTTACGACGTAAAACCGCCGTCCAGCTCGGTCCATCTTCCGTATTCTCTATTCTTTTTTATTTTCTGGTACAATGCCAGCCTTTGCTCCTTCTCTTTCCTTTTTAAGTACACTTTAGAACAACACTCACCAACAATACATTTGGGGACGGGGGTGTGTGTGTCGGGGTCTTGATTTGTTAATTTCAATTTTATTTATTTATGTATTTATTTATATATATATATATTATTTATTTATTTTTCTCTTACCCCCCTGGTTGCCTGGCGGACATTCTGGGGGTGGGCCGTCAGGGGTTGTGCTGGGGTGTGGGGGGGTTCGGGGCCTGCGAGTTTGCCGTGGGCGGGACTGGCGGTGCGCTCCCTCTGGGGCTGCTTGGGCTCGAGTGTCCTGCCCTGTCCTGTCGGCGGGGCGCGGGGTGGGCCGGATCTTGGATGTCTGCTACTCTCCACCCCAGAATGAATGGGCCTACCTCCTGGGTTTGGATGTGGGCTGCCCCATGTAGGGAGCAGGTACATGTCTTGGACCTAGGGGGTATAGAGTGTGCATCGGGATTATGAATGGAGCGTGTCGTTATTGTTTGTCTTTCTGTGACTGAGGGTGAGGATGAGGGTGGGTCTGAATGAGTGTGTCTGTGTATGAATGTTTAAGTGTCAGGCTGGGACTTGGACTGCCCCCTCTCTGATACTTCTGAGGCTACTAGTGTCGCGCTCCTGCCACGTGGCCCCCTGGTGGGTGTTCCTCTGCCTGCGGGCGTGCTTGGGGCCCTCACTATCTGGGGCTGGGCGCTTGGGCGTTTGTCGGCTCGGCCTGGTGGCTGCCTGGTGGGGCTCGGGTCCTCTGGTCCTGTCAGGTCTGGACCTGAGGGATGGGCGTCCCC